>CAUYTI010065803.1:0-12429 GCA_963575145.1 Galago senegalensis
TTGCACCCCCAGTGAGGGGCACACTTACTTTGTCCCATGGCACCCCCACTGAGGGGCACACTTACATTGTCCCCTGGCACCCCCAGTGAGGGGCACACTTATTTTATTCACTTGTTTTTCTTTTTCTTTTCTTTGCTATTGGAGGTTAGTCTTCAGCAAACCACCACAATTCAACTTGAAAAGATATTGAGAGATTATTACAAGAAAAAAATGTTCCCAGATAATATAAAAGTGAAAGCATCATTTTTATAATAAATTATTTTTCATTCCATTAGCTATTTTAAAAAGTTTTAAAGGTATCCCTTTACCTACCATGACACTGGGGGGTATTGAGGACTCAGAAACTTGAGAGATTGAAAACAGGAAGTGTATTCTATCTTTTTGTCTTAAAATCTTTCTTTACTGTCTTTGAAAATTTTGATGCTGCTACTTATGTACTTTGAAATGTAAAACAGACTGAAGTGTAAAACAAACTTTAGCCTGTAAGGGAGGTTGCAGTACACAGCAGAGCAAATCCAATATGGTAGTTGTAAATGAAGCCCTCAGGGCATTGCTGAAGCTTTCTAAAGGGTAATTTTGAATGAGGGTGAATCCCAAATGCCATTTTTCAGTTGGAGGAATTTTAATGGTTCATAACTTAGATTTATTCTTTATTGGCCTTATTTTTCCCCTTATGGTTCTGTCTTCATAAGAGAAATAATTCACCAGTGACCTAGAGTGTGACTTCAATAGTAGAGGATGGGATTCTTTTAAGCTTTTACATTATTTAGCAATTCTTTTTATTTTTACAGACTGAAAAATAGTCACTAAGCCGTAAAATAATTGGTAGGTTGATAATATCTAGGATCATTTAGCTTCTTAAATACATTGAGATATACCCTGTCAATTTTTATTAATATTAATAAAGGTACCTGGCATGGAACTTGATGAGCCAAACTTCTCTAGTGGACAAACCAACATTCCATGTCCGAGGCAGAGATCTGGCTATCATTTCTTATACTGATTGTTGTCGACTGAATTGTATCTCTCTCCAAAATTCGTATGTTGAATATTTAAACTCTTGGAAATAGAAGGTAGCTGAGAGGTAATTAGGAAATTTAATTAAGGCTGAATGAGGTCATTAGATTAAACTGGGGATTTTAATCTGATTGGTGATTTTTTAAGAAGAGAAAGAGAGATCTTTGTTCTCTCCGGGTCTCCCCCGACCCTCCTTATAGCTGATGGGTGAGAGCACAGGAGGAAGTGGTTGTCTGCGAGCCAGGAAGAAGAGCAGTATTAGAGCTTGAGGGCGCCAGTGCCCTGACCTCAGACTTTACTCTCCAGAACTGTGAGAAACTGCTGCTTACACTATCTGGTCTCTGGGGCTTTGTTATGGCCTCCTGAGCTGTGTAAAACATAACAGGCCTGGGTCATCTTCAGTACTATTTGCTGAGATACGTGTAGTGGGATGGTCAGGAGGATTCACTTGGGTTTTCTTCATAAGGTTGTTCATTTGCTCATAAATGTATGAAAAATGCACCCATTAGTGGAATTTATAGTTGTATTAATGAAAAATTATATACTATATTTTAGATATATATGTATGTATCAATTTATTAATACATACATTAGAAAGTACACATTTGTATACACGTTTATTTCTATATACCGAGTCCATATTAAAATTTCATATTTGCATATTCATATCCTGTATTACATATTCTCACAAAGACTTTTTTGTCAATTTATGTAATTTATTTCACATTCTTACTTGCAGTGAATAATAGCAGGAAAATTTTGTTCTTTAGTTAGGGTTAGCATACCCATTTTTCTCTGCAACCTCTAACATGCTTCAGATTACGAAGGAGGAGAGTAATGGTTGATCCTATCAATGTTTGAATCTGGCTATTGGAATTAAATCTCAGAACTATCTGCCTGATAATAATAGTTAATATTTTTATTGCTATGAGGCTTTTTCTCAATGTACTAAAGTCATCAAGGCTCATGCCCAGGCCTCTGCAGTGCCTGTTTGGGAGCTTGGGTCCCAGAAAGGCGATCCTCACATTGTGATAGAGTTACCCCGAGACGTGCAGGATGGTGCAGGCGAGGACAGGGAGGGAGTGCACACACAAACAGTCAACCTCAGAGAACATACAATATATTTCAGAAGCTGTCACATTTTTAAACCTACCAAATGGCAAAATTGAGGATCTGTTCCCACAGTGTCAGATTTTGTGTATCTGTTGTCAAACATATCAGTCACTGAAGATGGGAGTTGAAGAAATCTACAAATAACACGATCACGAGAAAGAAAACACACTGAGCTTGAGCCTCATTCTTGGATGGTGGATGATTTATTTTGATCAATGTAATGCTGTGTTACAGTTGACATTTTGTTTTTTTTGTATTGAGAGTGAATCGTAGAATGTCGTGCTCAGATGTGAATTGCGTTACAAGTATCACCAAGATGTTACTACAAATTTTGTGAAAATATGAAAGCTTACTCTTAGTAAGTCCTTTTCCCTTCAAAAATATAGTGGCATCAGCCAGGCCCAGAGGCTAATGCCTAGCACTGTGGGCATCTGGGGTGGTCAGCCTATTTGAGGCCAGGAGTTTGAGAGCAATCTGTGTAGCATAGTGAGACCCAGTTTCTATTAAAAAAAAAAAAAAAAAAAAAACCAGCCAGGCATGGCAGGGACTTACTGAAGTCCCAGGTGTGTAGAAGGCTGAGTAGGAGGATCGTGGAACTGTGATGACACCACTGCACTCTAGCCTGGGCAATAGAGCAAACCCTTGACTTTAAAAAATGTAATGAAATCATGTTTAATGTATCAATATAATTCTCATGTATTTGCCTTATGAAATTCTTCATTGGTAGAGAATTGGAGTTACAGCTGTAATTATAAATGTGTCAACCTGGCTCATGTGAGCAAGCTTGGGTGTCTAACTGCTCCCCGCATGCACTGAGAGTGGCAAAAGTTGAAGAAACGTAGGTTAGACAGTTACCACTTGGAGACCTTAAGATGAACTGTTATCAGTCTTACTTTAATAGGCTTAATTTAAATTTGTTAATAGTCACCAGTGTATAATAAATGGGGCTAGACAATGCTTTTTGTGCTCTCAAATTTTAAAAACAGAAATTTAATTTCTAGCCCACGTGATGTAGATCCTGAAGGGGCTCTGGGAGGGTGACTGGCCCTCCTTTCTCCTCCCCATGCTGTGACAGCCTGACTGAGTGGTCAGTTCAAAGAGGAAAGTCGTAACTGTGTTTATTAGCCTTTCCCTGAGAGATGACCAGCCCTGTCCAACTCTGTCATCATCATCATCTCAAGCATCCTGGGGCCCTCATCACCTTGAGTCAGTCATTCCTCAGCCAAATTCAAATTTACTTCTGTTCTTGACTCTTCCAATCCACACTTTGGAACTCCCCCAGGGCTAATTTCCCTATGTCCTTAACTTCTTTTCTGAAGTTTTAATTAATTAATCAATTAATTTTCAAACAAAGTCTCACTCTGTCATGCTGGGTAGAGGGTCCTGGCTTCATACCTCCCAGCAACCTCAAACTCTTGTGCTCAAGTGATTCTCTTGACTCAGCCTCTGGAGTAGCTGAGAATACAGACTCCCCCCACAAGATCCACTAGTTTTTCTATTTTAGTAGAGATGGGGTCTTCCTCTTGCTCAGGCTGGTCTTTAACTCCTAAGCACAGGTGATTCATCTGCCTTGGCCTCCTAGAGTTAGGCTGCAGGTATGAGCCACCTTGCCCAGTTATGAAGGTTTTTGTTAACTTTTTTTTTTTTTTAACTCCAACTGAAACTTGGCTATACCTTGAGGATGTGCTTTTTCCTGTGGCACACTCAGGTGTGGGTGAGTTTTCTTTCACACCCTAGAGCATAGAAGCCTGTAAGCGGGTTAGGTGCCATCCTTGCTCTTTAGAGCTACTCCTGGGTTACCATTCCTCTCAACCACCTTCTTAAAAACCCCAGCTACCTGAGTGCATGTAGATGAAGCCTGACCTCTGCTTTCTCATCTAGGTTGAATTAATCTCTGTTGCTTCCCACAGATTGTACTTCACCAAATGATGTTTTGTAAAATAAATAAATAAATAGACAAATAAAAATCATCTATATATTTATTTGCTTAAAACATGATATTTTGAAATATGTATACATTGTAGAATGGCTAAATCAGGCTAATTAAAATAGATGTTACCTTACATAGTTATCATGTTTTCACAATGAGAATTACCTAAATTCCCTTTTAACAAATATATTGATGCTACATTGCTACTATTATCACCATATAATATAATAGAGTTCTTGAATTTATTTCTTTTATCTAACTGAAATTTTGTAACCTTTGGCCAACATCTCCCAAACTTTCCCCCTACCCTGAGTGATGGTATTAGTGATCCTTAAAAACTGGTTTTCCTGTAGATGAACTAATACACTCCCACACAAGACAAAACTCAATTCAATTAAAATTGGGGGAGAGGGAAGGAGGGTGGGGAGGGGAGGAGGAGGGAGGAGATTGCTGTGCTCCCACCTAATGGGCCCAATGTAAGGGCACATGACACACCTCCTGGGGAGGGGTACAACTGCAACAGGACCTTACCCAACAAATGCAAACATCGCAACCTAATCATCTGGGTTCATATTAATCTGAAATTTTAAAAAAATTGTTTTTTTTTCCCACCACATCTCTGTCATCCTTGGAGACTTCTGTGTTCACCTTGACAATCCCCTCAACATCCTTGACAGGCCTTAATCTCCTCAGTTTTATCCATTTTTTTTTCATTGTCCTCATCTAGTTCACGTTTCACACCCTGGACTTTGTCATTTCCAATAATTGGACCACTTTGGAACATCTTTATTCCAAGCACACCCCTCTCTACTCGCAGCCTCTGTCTTCACATTCTTGTTCTGGTTCTTTTGCTCCTACAGCTCCTCCTCGTTCTTCTCCATGGGACCTCCAGTCTATGAGTCCCACACGTGTTCATGGTCATGGCTCTTCTTGTGGCCTCCGTCACATGCACCCGCATGAGGGAGACAAAGCTTCAGTGTGTTGTTTCTTTGCTCCATCTTCCACCCCTTGGCTCCTCTCTCTTTCTTACTGGGGCAAATTATGCCCTTGTTGAATCCACTGTATCCCTTGCTGTGCCTGCATCCACCTAGTCATGGCAGCCACTTTATAACCCATGAGCCCTAAGGCTGTGCAGCAGTCATTCTGTATCCCTGTAATCACTCTGCTCTTCTCTCTGAAGAAATAGTCACACATCTTTTTCCCTTTCTCAATCTCAGCTAATGGCTTATTTTATTTTTTTAAAGATTACTCAGATGTGAATGTCTTTCTCTTATCCACCTACATCTATACTCTTGTACCCTACCTCCCCTTGTGGGACAATGCATGGCTTTTTCTGTGTACCCACGTAGGACTAACACCTCCACCACTCATCTTGATCTTATATCCTCTGCTGTACTTAGGAACTAAACTTATCTTCTCTGCCTTGCATCATCAAGTCTCTCCTCCCCCCATGGAGCTATCTTTAAACAAACAGGTTTCAATACACAGGTCTGAAGGTTAAGTTTGTGGGCCTGCCACCATGTGGGAATGTTGGCAGCCTTGTACAGACAGCTCAGTAAAGTTTCATGACCTTGGCGTATCAGTGTCTCACAGCTCTGTTCATGTTGACATGTGGCAGTGTCTTGCCGAGTGGCCTTCATTATTATTGTTGTATATTTTGTGGGCTGCCTTGAGAATGTAGGGCATTGAATTAGAACAATGGACAAACATTAAATTTCCTGTTTAATTTGGCAAGAGTAGAAATGAAATCAGGGACATGGTTATTCCAAGTTTATAGGGATAATGCCATGGAGCAAACATCAGGGCACAAATGGTTTTAACATTTTTTGAGGGGAGAGAACGTGTCACTGATGAAGAGAGATCAGGGCAGCCAGTAATAAGCAGAGCCGATGGAAACAAAAATTTATTGAAATGTCAGATGACTTTGAGAAGCATGCAGACCATGTGAACACTGGTAGAGAAACAGGAAGACTTTAACTGAAAATACTGGCATGAGAAAGGTGTATACAAAAACAGTTCTAAAGGAGTTCACCATCAACAAAAGCAAAGGAAGAGCAAAGTTTGACAAGACCTCTTGGAGAGGCAAGATAATGGCCATGTTATTGCTGTGATGAAACGGGTGTACCAATATGATCCTGAAACAAAGCATCAAAGTGCACAATCTCCATTAGCCACTTCTCCATGACCACAAATGTATGGCAGCCCAAATCAAGAGTGAAAATGTTGTTAACCTTCTTTGATATCAGAAAGATTATTGATCATCAATTTTACCAGTGGGGCAGTTAACAAAATTTACTAATGAGAGATGCTGGCATGGATGTGGAGAAACTTTTACATTGCTGGTGGGAATACAAACTAAGGCATTCCTTTTGGAAAGATGTCCAGAGAACACTTGAGAACTAAAAATAGATCTGCCATTTGATCCTACAATTCCTCTACTAGGTATATATCCAGAAGACCAAAAATCACACTACAACAAAGATATTTGTACCAGAATGTTTATTGCAGTCCAATTCATAATTGCTAGGTCATGGAAGAAGCCCAAGTGCCCGTTGACCCACGGATGGATCAATAAATTGTGGTGTATGTACACCATGGAATATTACGCAGCCTTAAAAAAGATGGAGACTTTACCTCCTTCGTGTTTACATGGATGGAGCTGGAACATATTCTTCTTAGCAAAGTATCTCAAGAATGGGAGAAAAAGTATCCAATGTACTCAGCCCTACTATGAAACTAATTTATAGCTTTCATAGGAAAGCTATAACTCAATTATAGCCCAAGAATATAGGGAAAGGGGAGAGGGAGGGGAGGGGAAAGAGGAGGGTGGGTGAAGGGAGGGTGATTGGTGGGGCCATGCCTATGGTTCATCTTGCAAGAGTACATGTGAATCTATCTAAATGTAGCATATAAATGTCTCAACACAATAACTAAGAAAATGACGTGAAGGCTATGTTAACCAGTTTGATGAAAATAATTCAGATTGTACATAGAACCAGCACACTGTATCCCATGACTGCATTAATGTACACAGCTATGATTTAATAAAAAAAATTTAAAAAACAAAAAAACTAAAATTTACTGTTTGGAAGTGCTGAAAAGGCTGTGGGAAGAAGATGAAAATGACCTGAACCGTTGACTAACTCATGACTCTTGCATCACAACAATGCACCAACTCACATGGCACTATCTGTGAGGGAGTTTTTAGCCAGTAAACAAGTGAATGTATAAGAAAACCCACCTACTTATTTGATCTGCCCCCCCCCACCAGTGACTTTTTCTTTATCCAAAGATAAAGGAAGACATTTTGACTACAATCAGGACATCAGGGAATAAAATGACAGTTCTTGTGGCCATTCCAGAAGAAAGAGTTCCAAAATTACTTCAAAGGGTAGAGTAGGTGCTTCCATCAGTGCATGGCTTCCCAAGCAGAGCATTTCAAAGGTGACGCTGGTGATATTCAGCAATGAAGGTTGTAGCAGTTTTCCCAAGATGAGTTTGTGAATTTAACTGTCAGACACCCATAGACTCTGTCTTAAACAAACAAACGAGACATTGCCTGACCTTGATGCTCAATGTAGCCATGATCTCTCTGATCCCATTTACAACCTATTTTTCAGAGTGTTTTCTTGTACAGTTTTCATTTTTTACTTCTCATTGTTCTTTGAACTCACTTTAATTAGGTTTTGAGTGTTGCCTTTGACTCTAAGTTTTCTGTCTAATGGTCAACCGAAAGCCTTAATTTTACTTGTCCCCTCAACAGTGTCTGATAGGGTGATCACACACTCATTCAAAACTTAATTTCCTTAGCTCCTGGAGATACCACATTGGCTTCCTCTTACCTCTGTGGTCATTCTTTCTCAGATTCTCTCCTTGAGTATTTCTTATTTTGTTAATGTCTGTGTATTCGATATTCCAAGAATAGCATCCTTGCTTTCTTCTTTTCTCTACTGAGTTTCTCCTTTTTTATCTTATTCAATACTATGGCTTTCAAGCAATGTGTATTTTGGTGCATTTATCTTAACCTTTGGCCTCCTGTGAACTAAGACTTCTTATTTGATATTTTTGATGTCAAATACAAATGCAGACATCTGAAGCACAGAACTCTTCTTCATGCTACCAAACTTACTCTGTCTTCCATCTTCATTTTAGTAAATGGCAACCCTGTGCACCAGACTACTTAGGTAAAACACAGAATCAAAGTCCTCTTTGGTTCTCTTCTGTCTTCCACATGTTTCATGCATCCCATCAGCAGGTCCTGTAAGTTTCTGCTTTTAGTTGTATCTAGCGTCCTACTAATTCCCCCATTTCCACTGCTATTCTAAGTCATGAAGCCATCATCTTTTCCCTCCAGGATTATTGAAATGGCCTCAAATTCCTCTACCTAGTCATACTCTTGCAACTTTCTCTGTTGCCCATTCTGTTGTACAAACAACAACCAAGAGTAAACCTTTAAAAATATATTAATAAATCACATTACAGCAGTCTCTCTCTCCATTTCTTCCTATCACATTTGGATGAAGTTTGCATGTCTGTCTATGAGGCCCTCTGTGATCTGATTCCAGTTGCTTTCTTGACTTGACCCACTGTTCTCCTGTGCTCACAACTCTATTCATATGAGATGTTTTCTTTTTTTAAATTCCAGATTAGTATGAGAGTACATAGAGTGAGGTAACATTGTCTGCCCAAGAGGACAGATGAATGGCCAACCAACACATGGAAAACTGCTCACATCCCTAACTATGCAAATCAAAACCACTCTGAGATATCACCTAACCCCAGCAAGATAGCCCACAATACAAGGTCTCAAAGCTGCCTATGATTTTCTTATACTTACTTGGATACATGGCTCTCATTTCCTTCTCAGAAAATTTGCATTGTTGTTTCTTCAGTCTGAAATGCTTTTCACTAGGAATATATTTTGGAAATATGTTCAAATGCCACATTCTGAGAGAGAGAGAGAGAAAGATTCCCTGATGGCCTTTTGAAAAATAATGGCCAATTAGACCCTGTCTTGTCTTTGTTTTTCTTTATAGCATTTATTATATTCTACTGTATCACTTACCTTGCCATATATAGAGCAGTCTTCTTATTCAATTGAAAGTTTCATGGGGACAGGAATTTTATCTAGCCAATCGTGCATGATATTCTAAGTATCCAGCAGTGCCTGATGTATGTTAGAGCTTAATAAATATGCACTGAATTAGTAGTTTACTATTTTTTTACTTCTGAAAATTTAGACAACTTTTAAATTACTTTAAATAAGCAAAATCTAATTTAAAAAGTTAAATCTCACTTGAGGCCCAGTAAAGACGACAAAAGTGAGCAGAGCTGCTCTGACTACTGGAAGTAGGGGACTAGTAGGTCTCTCTCACTCCATCCACCTTGCACAGAGATATAGTTGAAATGTTCAGTGCTTACTGAGAATAGAAACATTTCTGCTAGTCCAATGTTTAAATGTTTCTAAATTAGTAGAAAAGTTAAAACCCTAAGTAATAATTGAAAGTGGGTGTTAGGAAAATCTTTACAGGATGGCTTAATGGACTCTCCCAACGATTAGACCATACACATGAGTTTTCAAAAGAGTAAGAATATCTGATTTGTACTGGGAAAAGTACTAACTATTTTTTCCAGAAAATGGGTTAGTTTCCAATTTCTGGGATATTATAACCTAAACTTTGATAACATTTTATTTATTTAATAATAGTGAAGTGTTCTTGTGCTGCTTATAAAAACATAAGAAATAGGGATGATTTATTTATTGCATTATTCACATGAGGACATAAATGTTAGTGTCACAAGTTCTATTTCTCATAAAGTTTTTTCTTTTGTCATGTAAAAGCACCATAGTTCTTGGAAAAAGGTAAGATTTGCATGCAGAAAGTTTAAATTAAATCCATTTTGTAATGGATGAGACATATAAGCTGCAAAAGTACCTTCCTTTCTCTGGATTCTGGATTTTAGATGATTTCTGCATAAGTTTAATGACAAATTGTGTTTGTCTTCTAATTCTTAAAGTCTGGTCATTTTGGTAACTTTAAAAAATAGAATACTTTCTTAAAAAGAGGAAACTTCCAATGATAAATGACTGACATAGTTCCAGATTCTTTATTGCCTCTGTATCTCAATTGTCTATGGTCTATCTTAAAATGTAGATGAATAGGCTATCCAGGGAGAAAGTGGAGGGCATGATTTCAGTTTTAATTTCCCACTCTGCCACTAACTCACTATTTAATCTTGGGCAAAAATCTCTCTGGACCTCAGTTTCTTAATCAAATAAATGGGGACCTTACTATTTGTCATATTCATTTTGTCTAGGATATTGACAGATGGATATCAGGGCTTTGAGTCAGAAAGTGACTTACTGGGTGAACATAGATTAGATACCTATGTTAATTTTTTTATTAGATTTGGCAAATGTGTCTTGTGTATTAGTAAAATAAATTATTTTTATAGTAAAAATTTTCTTTAAAGACAATACAGCAGCAGGTATTTTGTAAGGTGTTCAAGTTTATTAGCATTAAAACCATTCCCTGATCTTTGAGAGTTTTCCATGGCAGTTTGATGAAGTAGGCATGCAACTGAGTAATTCTTTTACTCAAAGGAGAAATATATTTTGGAATAGACATGCATTTATTTAGTATGTAGGTGTAAGCCAAACCCGATTTCACATACTGACAAATAAAAATTCTCAGAGTAAACTAGTATTTTTTAAAGCCCATTAGCAGCTATGAACAAAGGGAGCATCCATTTAACAAGTATTGCATATTATAAAACTTTGGGAGAGTAGTGAGGACTTCACAGAGATACTGGCAAAAATGTTTTTCTAGCTATTATCATATATTTATAGGTAACTTAGGTAAACCAGATCTTTAGTTTATAGAGATTTTAAATAAACCATATATATTGAAACCGAATTATAGTCTACATATATTGTCAAATCACATATTTTATCTTATTCTATATTATATGTATTTAAATTGAAGTAAAAATTATTCCAATTAGAAAAGCTGTGATTTCTAAACTCTGCTTGTTGAGTAATGTTCTCTGTGTCTTCTTACCTGGAGCAGTTAACTATTTAAAGAATGTGAGTTTCAATTAGAAAAAGAAAAACATGGAGTAAAGCAGTTTCTCTCACGAGTTATTATATTTTATATGCAGGGAGATGGATGCACCTTGAGGTGCTGAGAATACTTAGGCAATATTTTAAGATGAAATATTTTAGGAATATCCTCCTTAACTGATTTCTCCTTTGTTCCTGTGCTCAGCTTTATTTGGTTTATAAATGAATTACCCTGGGGGAAACGTAAAAATGATTTTTAACCAGTTTTAAAAATTTTAAGTGCTTTTGGCTTTTGCTGTGTAGATGTCATTTTTAAAGGCAGACTTCTGTGATGGTTTCCACTTTTCAAATTTCTCATTAGGAAATTAATACAACCCTAATACTAAGGGAAGTATTAATAAAAGCTAATATCCAGTGGGGTCTTGGCACGTAGAAGGCATCTGCTAAGCATTTCCCATCCGTTACCTCATTTAATCCTGACAGTCTTAGGTGGTAAGAATGAGGAAATGGAACCTTAAAGAGGTTGAGTCCCTTGTCTGGGGTCACATTTGAAGCAAGTAGACAATTCAGGTTTGTACCCGGGCAGTGTTCTTCAGAGCCAGAAGCTGACCATTACACAAACACATAAGTCTGTGTTTTCCTTTGTACTGGCAATTGTGATAAAAATGATTAAATGCACATCTACCGCAGATGTTACAAAATATCTGGGAATACACATGATAAGAAGTGTTTGAATTTTATTATTAGTGTCATTTAAAAATATATTGAAATCTTTTTATGTATCATTTTATATTAAAGTTTGAGACTTAACAGAGTGATACTAAAAAATTCTTCTGGAGGAAAAGAAATAGATGAGTAGGAAGGGGTCATGACGGTTTGGAAAGAACATGGTAACAGCTGGGGCTGGAGAGACTTGCTGCTCCAGATGTGAGTAGTAAGCTCTTAGCTGGGAAGCTGCCTGGGATAAGTAACATCTTATTTTTTAACTTATTGTTAGAGATTTTAAAGCTTAAAATATTTACTTATTTAATTTACTTATTTTCTTGTTTGTATTATAAGTTCATATTGGATTAGGGCCCACTCTAATGATGTCATCTTAGGTCTATTATTTGCAAAGACCTTATTTTCTTATTTATGTAGAGGGGGGAGGGAGAAGGGAGGGGAAAATGGGAGGAGGGAGGGGGTTTGGAGGGATCACTTTTGAGGTTTGTCTTATAGGGGTACAGGTGAATCTTTCTAAGAGTAGAATGTGAACGTTTTAAAGCAATAACTGAGAAAATGACATGAAGGCTGTGTTGACCAGTTC
>CAUYTI010065804.1:0-14078 GCA_963575145.1 Galago senegalensis
AACCAAAAAAAAAATAGCTGGGCGTTGTGGCGGGCGCCTGTTGTCCCAGCTACTTGGGAGGTGGAGGCAAGAGACTCGCTTGAGCCCAGGAGTTGGAGGTTGCTGTGAGCTGTAATGCCATGGCACTCTACCCAGGGGGACAGCTTGAGGCTCTGTCTCAAAAAAAAAAAAAAAAGATGTAATTCTCAGTACCGGGAATTATAATTGCATTAAATGCTGCAGGCTGGACATCATCGGGAATATTGTGGGTATAAAATTTGGAAAACAATTTTGACCAACCACAGGGATCTTCAGGAAGGATAGGCAAATGGTGAGAGACCTGGGACTTGGTCCTTCTAACTTTCCCTGCCTCACTGGCACCACTACTGCACGAGGCTGGTTGGTGAGAGTTTATGAGGGTTGAGTACACCCCTCTGTTAATCACCTTTTGACAGTGGTACACTGTGTTTCTGTTTGAAGTGGAATTTGTGAGTAATTGCACGGCTTGACGGTATTTTTAAAGCTCTATCTGCTTCATGGCTCATCATGTCCAGGAAGACCAAGAAAATGCTGAAGGAAGATAATGCAGATTGGGAATTGCACCATTATCCTTTTTCTCCTAAAGATAAGATGATTTACTTGCTTTGTGATACTGTGATATCAACATTAAAGAAATTCAATGCACATTGTAACATTCATAAGGACCACAAATATTTTAACTCTTTTTTTTTTTTTTTTGCAGTTTTTGGCCTGGGGCTGGGTTTGAACCCACCACCTCTGGCATATGGGGCTGGAGCCCTACTCCTTTGAGCCACAGGTGCTGCCCAGGACCACAATTATTTTAAATTAGAGAGAGGCATAGAAGGTTGTGTTGCAGAAATTCAATGATGAAAAGCATAAGCAAAGACGGCTCTTTCAAGCAGCAATAAGACCTGAAAATAATACCACAGAAGCAACTTAATAAGTAGCTTGGATACTTGGGGAAAAGGGAAGCCATTCAGTGATGTAGAAATTGTGAAAGAATGCATCGTCAAAGTTGTAAGATGCTTAGACCCTGAGAACGTTTCAAAGTACAAACAATTATCTCTTTCAAGGAGAACAGTAACTTCAGCAGCATGAATTAGCCTTCAATTTGACAGAACAAATTCATGCAATACTTCAGAAAGAACCTATGCATAAGTCAATACGACTGATTCTGTGCAAGTTCTATACTTCATTTGGACATATCTGAAGATTTTCTTTGCTATGAGGAATTGCTTGCTTTGGCCACTCTTGTGAATAGGGAATAGATATCTTCAACAGCTTTGAAGATAAACGGCATGAAATTGGGCTCAATTTGGTAAATTTAGTGAGTGTATGGTTGGATGGTGCACCTTCCATGACAGGAAAACATGAAGGGTTTATTGCACAGTTAAAAAAAAATATTAACAGATTCAGATGGTTTTATTTCTTTTCATTGTATCTTTCACCAGCAAAATCTCTGTATAAAGGTATTATTTTAAATAGGTCTATGACAGCTGGGCATTCTTCAAATGATTCTCAGATATCGTCCTGCTCATGAATGACCTTGCTAACTGAGTAAAATGTTATTCAAAATTTCCTTCTGTAAAATGTTTTGAAAAAGTGTAGGTTTTTTCAAAACACTTGGAGATTTTTTGCCACATATCATATACAGACCTAGTTTTACCTTGCAAAGAAATATTCACGTCACTTTGATTTGACATGATACCGTGCAGAAATGCTACATTCCTGTAGAAATCGTCTTTCAATAATTCACATTGCTGATCTGTTCTTCATAAAATTTAACTATCTGTTCTTACAGGCTGACACCTGTCCCCAGGATAGCCGATGCACTTTAGAATGGCACCAGCAAATCCACGCTGAAGACCTCATCGTTCACTTTAGCATGTTAAGAAATTGAAGAGGCCATGCTGCGGGTTTGCAGGAATGTAGTTAGTTAACAACACTTACAAGTTGTTGCAAAGTATCACTTAGGAGAATACAATGAAAGGTTCACAGACTTTGAGAACCATGACACCACACTCAAATTAGCAGGTAAGCCTCACCTCCTTAATATCACCAAAGCACCTAAAGAACTGCAGATGGGATTGATGGAGCTCTCAGCAGGTCACACTTTAAAGTCATTGTTTGATGCTAAGAAAGATCCAATTGAAATGTGGAAAAATGGAGTAGATAGCAACATGCCAGCAAAATACTTTCTTGCATTTTAACCACTTATTTCTGAGGATCTGCATTCTCCTGCCTGACCCAAATCAAGACTCCCTCAGGTTGCAAATGACTGATACCCAGCTAGGAGATGAAACCAGGGACCTCCATGCTGCAACCAGATATTCAAATGCTTTCCAACAAAAAGCAGACACACAAAGTCATTAAAAGGGTAGTTAATTTTCAAGTTACCAGATAGTTTTTATTTTTTGGAAATTATTAAGTGCATAGTAGTTAGATTTTTACAAAATAGTGTACATTTTAAAGTACTTCTGATTGCAGTTTCTCGAATGTGGACTGTTTTGATTATATTAAATTAAAGCAGCCATCCTACGTGAAAAGATCCCCCAACCCTGGGATAGATATTAGAAAAGAAAATTCTGTTACATTTAATGACGGACTTTCTGAAGTTAGAGTTGTTTATCAATAGGAGTAAGATAGTTGCTTTAAAAGTAGAACTGAAGTTCCTCCACTGATCACATCTTTGTTGTCTACTCCGCACTACACACCAGAAACTGTCCTGGGTTCATTTATGATAATGCTCGTGAACTCATAGTACTTCTAGTAATCGTCACTTATTTTCTTTTTGTTATTATTTGGGATTCATTGAGGGCACAAAGAATTTGTTGCACTGATTGCATTTGTTACATAAAGTTTTCAAACTTCAGAAAAGTCATCTTAAGTAATCTCATTTCGAATTTGGGAGTGGTCACAACATCAGTGGTTTCTCAATTCTGAAACTGACCCTTTTTTACCCAAAATTCGTAAATCTGGGATGATCATGTCCAATGTTAGTTAGATGGACATTCTTCTATTAAAACAAGGTGGGTTTTGGGGTGGCGCCTGTGGGTCAAAGGAGTAGTGCGCTAGCCTCATATGGCAGAGGTGGCAGGTTCAAACCCAGCCCCGGCCAAACAAACAAACAAGGTTGGTTTTCAGTATTCATAAGACAGAATTACCTGGGCTGGGCTTGGATTTCCTTGAGACTAGGTACTCCCTTATCAACTACGGCAGAAGAGCTGTGAAGTGTTCACCAAGCCCCTTTTCTTTTTCCTTCTGTGCGTACACTTAGACCACATTTCCCAGCCTCCTTTGTAAAGAGGTGTGTCTGAGTTTTAGCTAATGCAATGGGTATATCACTTATAGGCCTGGCTCCTAAAACCACCTCTCTCCATCTCCTGGTTAAATGTGGGACTCCCAGGTCGTAGAGAGGGGTAGAGCCACAAACAGAAGGTGCCTCTGATGACCATGTGGAAGGTTGCCCTTTGGCCAGAAATAATTCTCACTGGACTTTGAATGAGAAATTGACTTTACTGTGTTTAGCCACCAAGATTCTGCAGTATCTGTGTCCCAGATGCTAGTGTCTTATTCCACTGGGTGCCGCAGGATACTTTCTGTGATAAAACAATGGTGACGCTGAAGTTAGGGATTTTGTTCTGTGCTTTTGCATTTGAAGGAAATTAGTGGTAAGGCAGCCGAAAAGAGCACTTAACTGAAACACTGAGATGTCCTTCCATTGATGTTTTCTTCCCATCTACTTTATTCCTGTCTAGTCATAAGCTGCGGGAACTTTGACATCTTAGGAACTCCAGGAGGCCTGTTACCATGCCTTACACATGCTTCCATGTTTAATTTTTCAGTGGGTGTTTATTGAGAAATGCTTTACATGCTTTAGGGACTCCATAAGAAATATAGTTAATATAGAAATAAAAAATATAGCTAAACTGGGAAACAGTTCATCTACTCAAGACTTTTCGAGCATTTATCTTGGGACAGCCACTGGTAATCACTGGTGAACGGAAGCTACAGAACCTGCCCACAAGTTGGGGTACAGCCAGGAAAAGAGACGGGCAAGGGGCAAGGCTAGTCGGGGGACGATGACATGAGAAAGAGTGACAGGGCGCCCTGGGTATTCAGGGAAGGGCACCTGATAAAGGCAGAGGTCAGAGAATGGTCCTCTCTGAAGATGATAAAGAACTCAAGACTTTGAGGATGAATAGGAGCCAGAAGAAGAAACAGTGGAAAGAGGAAGACTATTCTAGAAGAAGGGAGTAGAGGAACAAAGGCCTGGATATTTCTGAACATGGGGCGTGTGTGGAGGGACAAAGAGGTGAGCTGAAAGGGAATCATGGAGAGGACAGGCGTGGGAGGGGGCCTTGCTAATATGTAGCAGTGTCCACAAAGTTCGTGTGCAATTAAAAATGGGTTTACATAGTTAATCGCACATGAACTTTGTGGACACCCTATATATCTGCAGGTGCTTAATAAATGCACTCAGAAGGGTTCGTGCTATGTACAAGTATAGTACGGAAAGTACTATGTATCCAGCTAGGGGGAAATGGCCGATTAGCCGTCAAGATGTCGACAGTGAGATGTTTGGGTAATTCCCCCTTGCGCTTTCCTGCTTGTTTTAAAATTTTCTATAAAAAAACACATATCATACTTGCAATTAAAAACAATCAAAATAAATGTTTTTATTTTTTTTTAATTCGTTGTGACTGTACCCGCTGTCTGTCTTTCAGTGGATCCTCACTGCATCTGCTGAGTGGACTGAGGTCCAGGCTGCTACAGGGGAAGCTGGAATTAGACTGGCCAGGGTCCCTCCCCAGCTTGCGCCGTCCCTGCCGTTTTCTAAGCAGGGATGACGGCTTTTCTTGGAACGACTGCGTTCAGCACCGTGTTGCCTGTTGGTGTGTCGTTTACAACCTAGAGAAAGTGGGTCAAAGTTCTCATAATACTGACCTTGCTGAGAGGCCTCACACACAGTGTGGTCCTCAACCAACTGGGCCGTGCTGACTTTATCTTTTCTGTGTAACCATCATGTCCTTTGCTACTGATTTGGCAGTTGGGGAGGAGCTGCTGATAATTTTCTGAAATAAGGTTTGGGAGGTGATTGTTCCCAGTTATTCTTCCCACCCACATCTTTGCTGACCAGCACGTTGGTGCTTGGCCAAACCAGTGATGATGAACATTTGCATTGAACATGCAAACTCGGAAGTCCAGACACTCTGTATTAGCATTCTCCACGTCTATCGCAGTGTGGCAGCCAACAAACTCTAAAGTCTCAGAGGCTTAAAAGAACATGAGTTCAATTCATGTGCATGTTACATTTCCATCCTGGGAGGAGAGACACAGGTGTCACCACAAGATGGCTTTTAAAGCTTTACCCATGGGTCACTTCACTAATTTTTCACTGGCCAAAGTATGTCACAACGTCAAATCTAAGACAGGAAGAGGAGAGGGCTGAACAGAGAGTGGCAGCAAATATTTTGACAAACACTTTCAGCATACTGAAAGCATACTCCGTTCCTTTAAAAACGTGATGTAATATTCAAACCATGGAATAGCATGTAGCCACTTTAAAAGATGAGCTAACTGCCCTTAAAAAAGATGGCCTTGAAGACTGCCCCTGATACAGCATTAAGTGAAGGGAAGCAAGCCGCAGAGTGACGTGCACGGCATGGTTTCATCCAGGCGTCCTCAAACTACGGGCTGCCGGCCACATGCGGCCCGCCTGGGACATTTATCGGGCCTGCCGGGTGTTTTTGCCGCCGCTGCCTGTCCTGCTTAGCAGCCGACTCGTCCCGGGGTCTGAGGGACAGTGAAGTGGTACCCTGTTTAAAAAGTTTGAGGACCCCTGGTAATCCTTGCATGAGTTAAAACACCTGTGTCTGAGTATATTGTTTAAGTGAGAATGTTAATTAAAAGCAGTAACTGTTTAACGAGTGCTCACTTTATACGCCCTAGATGGTGCTAAATGTTTTTTGCATGCATTTGCTTGTTCAATCTTTGGAAACACCAGAAAAACAAATAGTTACACACCAAACAGTTATTCTTGGCTATCTTAGTTGAGGGTGGGATTGGAGAGAAGATTGTATTCACTTTCAAAATTAGATGTAAATTTAAACTCGCCACCATTGGTGGGTTCACCTGTTCTTGTGAAACAAACCACCACTGAGTGCTGTACGGTGCCAAGGGTTTTCTGCTCCTGGCCTCCAGGTCAGCTGAGGTGCCTTGGCCTGCCGAAGGCCCCATTCATCTTCTCTCTGATTCACTACACCTCCCATCCCTGCAGGGTTTTTTTTTTTTTTTTTTTTGCAGTTTTTGGCCCAGGCTGGGTTTGAACCCATCACCTCCGGCATATGGGGCCAGCGCCCCACTCCTTTGAGCCGCAGGTGCCGCCCCAGATTTGCAGTTTTTTAAGTAATGGTGATGACTTTTCCCAGAACTGCTGGCTTTAGTGCAAATGTATGCAGTTTGCGACCTGGAGAAACAGGTCTGAAGGTGGAACTCAGGTCTGCTCTCTGCATCTCATTCTGGAACATACCCTGGAGAGGCAGAGTCTACCGGAACATGTATTGCTCAAGGGAGAAGCTAGGGCACGGGAAGCAGGTGAAGCTTCTAAAGGAAGCTTGGAACTGTTATGTTGCCATGTGTGCCCCTGTTCTAGCGGCTGAAGCAACTCACAGGGTCAAGTCTGTTTCAGTGGAGCTGGGAATTCATGGAGGTGGCAGTGGCGTTTTCCACTGTGGATGAGCTTTGGAATCAGGAAGACTGAGGTTCAAACCTCAACTCCTTCCCTTCCGTTTTGCATAATCCTCAGCAGTTTCCTTAAATGGCTGAGTAATGGTTTCTCATCTGTAAGATGTGTGTGTGTGTTGATGTTTAAAAGCATCTAGTGTCTTTCCTGGCTCATAGTAGGAGCTCAAAAAATGTACACTTTCTTTCTTTCTTCAGTGCTTCTTTATTTTGCCAGATGATACTGATGAACATATTATTAGGTACACACATGATCTGGGGAAGTATTAACTATACTCAGAATAACTTACTGCTTACCACGTGCTGGGGACTGTGCTGAGCACTGTGGGTAAAGTGAAGACCGCGTAAATGGACTTAGTATTTGTGTATTTAATATGTGGCAGAAAAAGAAAAATCCTGGACACCCTTGCCTACAGCTTAAGTACTTAACCTCTGGAGCTTGACTACCTGGGTCTGGTATTGGGCTCTGTCCTTTACTCACTATATGAACTTGGCCACATTCCTATCTGGGTCTCTATTTTCTCATCTGAAGAAAGAGGCTCCCAAGAGAGCTTATTTCGCAGGGCTACTGTAAATGTTGAATGGATTGATATTAAACAGACTTAGAACAGTATCTGATACAGGAAATGACCAATAAATATGACCTGTAATTACTAGCATTATAGTTGCTATATAGAGATAATAAATAAATAGATTATTATCAAATCACAATAAGCAAGACTTGTCATGAAAGCCTGTAACTGGGAACTGTGTTTTCCCTGCCCTGTAGCCCTTGAACTAGTTGAATATGGAAACGTTACCTGACAGGGGGTCAGGAAATGCTGAGCCTGTGTCTCTAGAACAGGCATCCTCAAACTACGGCCCGTGGGCCACATGCAGCCCGCCTAAGACATTTATCCGGCCGGCCGGGTGTTTTTGCCGCTGCTGCCTGTCCTGCTTAGCGGCCAACTCGTCCTGGGGCCCGCAGTCTGGCCCTGCAGTGGTCTAAGGGACAGTGAACTGGCCCCCTGTTTAAAAAGTTTGAGGACCCCTGCTCTAGAAGATCTCTGAATACCTTCTGGTTTTGGAGAAGAATAACAGTAGGGATCTTCTTAAAAAGGAGGATCAGAAAGGGCCTATCTGAGGAGGGGATATAAGATAAATGCCATGAACTCTGAAAGTGGCAGAAAGAGGAGGTCCTGGAGGGGCTTTTCAGGCAGAAGAAAGACAAGGACAGATGGGAAAGAGCCACCAATGATGATCAGATGTTGATCATTGGGGTTGCCCATGGCTAGTTTTGTTAAAAGAACCTTTGTTCCTTCACTGCCAGCTGTAAGCGTCACCACATGGGGAGCCCTCTGCTGAGGATGTCACGCGCTGGAGACCAGGCAGGCGTGCCCCACATCCTGAGGATTCTGTCTGGCATTCCCTATCAGACTGACACCACCCCGCCCTCTGCCTTGACGCTGGACTCTGCACCAACATGTCTGCTGGGCCGCTGTTGTATTTCTTACGTCACTCTTGAGGAAATCCAAGAAAGGAAACATAAAGGACAGTCGTCTCTGTGTATGTCCTTCTAAATTCACTCCTAGTCCCTGCATCTTAATCAGGGGATGGCACCAGCCACATACAGTTTGGGTAACCTTGGTCATGTCATCTCACTTGCCCGTTCATTCACAAATACTTATTCGACAGATGCCAATTGAGCAAGATGAACGTGCTTGTATGACAGGGAGATTGGTCACTCACGGCCTCAGCATCTCCTTGGAGGAAGACGTGGGCTTGATCACTGGTTTTCAGCTGTCATGTTGACTCCTAATCCTTATTTTATTAAACAAATTACAGTGGAGTCAAGGTTATTCCTTTAATAGCGTCATCCTCACTCCCTAGTATCCTGAAGCTTATGTTGAGAGAGAAAAAGGGTAGAGTGGTTGGGAATTTTTATTATTATTGCCCAGAACTTAATTTCTCTCTTCCTAGATCATTCGGCTATGGAGGGAGCTTTGAGAACTGCTGCCCTGATATTCCCTGGGGTCCTTTCTTGCTCTGCCACTCTCAGCGTGCTGAGACAATTTTACCTTTATTTTTTTCATTTTTTCTTTTCTTTTAAGACTGTTTCATATGCGTATCTCCAAGAACCCCCTTTGTCAGCCTCAGGAATGCTGCTTCAATTCTGCTTAGTGGGGACCCTGTTAGATCTTCCCTCCTCTCTCCCTCAATTTTTCAGAGCCCTCGTGTCAGGGAATCCCAGTTGTGTGCGTACGTGCACCTCCCCGTACTCAAGGCCCTCACCATGGGTGTCTGTAGGGTGGTGATTTTCAACTGGTGTGCCGTCAGAGCATCTTAGGTATGCCATGACACATTTTAAAGGTCACCAATTAAATCATTTTTAAAATAAATTCAAAGCACAGTAAGTATGATCTTTCTTTAAATCTTTTTTTTTTTTAAATCCACATAATTTAACTGTGCCGTGGAAGTTACACTACAGGTTCAAGTGTGCCTTGAGATTAAAAAGGTTGAAAAACAGGGTGATGCCTTGTGGCTCAGAGGAGTAGGGCACTGGCCCCATATGCTGGAGGTGTGTGGGTTCAAACCTGACCGTGGCCAAAAACTGCAAAAAACTAAAAAAGGTTGAAAAACACTGCTATAGGTATTCGGCAACTGCTAGTTGGATGAATTGGTGAATTTTTAGTATTCGTGAATAACTTCACCGGACACACATGTACATCCACCCACAGAGACATCACAGGCTGGGATTATTTGACTTCTTTTGTGAGAGTGTTAATTCTCAAGATGGAATCGCTAGATCCAAAGTTACAACAGGCTTTGTACTTTTATTGCCAACTACCAGATTGCTGGGGTGCTTATACCTTATGTAAGTGGAGGCACTGCTGATAACACTTGCGGTGATTACTTATAACATGTTCTCAAATAATGAATCAACTCGAAGAGTACGTCCTGTCCCTTTTTTTCCCTGTGTATCAATACTCTTTCCATCCGGAACACCCATTATTTCTCCAAAGCCTTTGCAATTGGTGCTTTGTGCTCTGAGTAGC
The DNA here is from genome assembly GCA_963575145.1 of Galago senegalensis. Lineage (NCBI taxonomy): Eukaryota > Metazoa > Chordata > Mammalia > Primates > Galagidae > Galago > Galago senegalensis. The sequence continues at coordinate 9,780 of CAUYTI010065804.1, forward strand.
CAGAGAAGAAGCAATGGGTTGCCCCAGCTCTCCACCCTTTGCTGTTTCTATGACGATGATGACAATGAAAAAAATAACTATCCCAAGTCTGCAAGCATAGTATTAACTCCATTTATAGATGAGGAAAGAAGGCTCAGAGAGGTGAAGTGGCTTGCCCTCAGTCACACAGCAAGGAATTAGCAAAGGCAGGACTTACGTCTGGTTGCCTCTGACGCAAAGCCTGGTCTTTTCCCACTAAACTACAGACACCACTCCCTGAGTGGATGTTCAGGGTCAGGAGCCTCGGGGAGCAGCAGGTCTGTCAAGTTGGGCAGGGCTGAGCTGTTTATCATTGCAGAGGGCACTCATCACTGCGCTAATTACATTAATTGCTGCCCACTCTGTGGCTAGGTGGGTGGCTTAACAACACCTAGCAACTCTGGTAATGATGCCTGGGCCTGCCTTTATGCGTGGAAACATCTGACTTTTTTTTTAAACTCCTTCCTGTGGTGGCCAAAGATAGTAATTACAGGTTCTATTGGCTGGAAGTTAGCTACTCTCTACCTTGTAGGGGAAAGGTCCAGACTCTGAACTTTGCCCTCCATCAGCCTTTTTATAGAAAGGGGAGGGAAGCCAAATACTTTAACTATCAGTTGTGTGCTTGAAATTTTATTCAGGTCATCTTTTATAATCTTCATGTTTTTTCAGAAGTAGGAGTTATATCTGCTTATTTTGTTTATAAGAGAGCCTGATCACCTGCTCGGGGGTCACATAGGCTTAGCTCTGGGGACTATTAGAGGACAAATGTGGTCTCCACAACCTGCACTACATCACGACGCCTCTGGAGAGGAGATCCAGGGCCTCCACAGCTGACCAGCTCCCTGCACTGACCACCTCCTTAAGTTGACCTACTTTTCATAGACCAGACACGCACCACGTGTACGTATCAGTACAGTGGCCTAGTTCCTTATGCTGACCACCTCCATAGGCTGACCAGTTTGCTACCGTCCCCTGGGTGTCAATTTACAGAGGTTCTTCTGTGTTATCTTTCTAACGGCTGGAACTGGAGTATAGACCAGTGGGTCTGAGTTCGTATTTCCCAAGAACGAGCAAGGCATTTAGGAATTGGTGTTTTGTGGAGTTCCTACTGGCAAACGATGACTATTTGCTATTTCAGCTTGAACTCCAGCCCTTCTGTGAGCTTCTGAAGGAAATTCATAGCACTTTCCAGCTGGTTTTGTAAAAAGTAATTTGAAGACTCTATCTGTATGCTTGTTGGGAATGAACAAGATGGCTTTGGCAATTTGTTGTAATTGCGTAAATGACTTAACTTCCAGAGACCCAGATAACAGAGGATGATTTAAGAGGTAGTTGACTTTGGGATGCTGTGTGTTGTGTATGATATGGGTGTGTCCATATCCATATGTGTAGGTACGTATATCAACAAATGTGTTTTGTGTGTGTGCGTGCGCTCTTCAGGAAGTCTTAGGGCAGTGCTGGACTTAGATGACTTGTTTCCTTTTATGCCTATTATTTATCCATACATGAAGTTTAAAATATATTTTATAAAGCTTAGAATAACTATGTTATATAATGATGCAGGGTAGTGTTTAAGATAGTAGGAGCTAGAATAGGGTTGAAATCTGGGTTCTGTCACTTACCAGCTGCTATGACTTGGGCAAGTCATTTAACCTCTGTAGGTATCAGTTTTCTCATTTCTAAAAATAGGGATAATGATAGCTCTGAACTCATGGGGTTCTTACAAGTCAGGTAGGTTTGTGAGGGCGGGAACTATGTCTACGTACTTCTGTGCATCAAGCCAGAACGAGGCTTCGAAAGAACAGCCTCTGGACTTTAATTATGCCTCCATTCTAATTCTAGCACGCCCATGTTGGCTGTGTGACCCTGGAGAAATTACCTAACCTTTCTGGGCCACAGAGTCCTCATCTATACAACAGAGGATTCTATTTCTACTTCAAATGATTATGATCTGATGGGGTGGGACATACGAGACCTTGTTCAGCAGTAAGCAAAGGTTGTCCCCTTCCCCCTGTTCCCATCCTAAACTCTTAATGATGATTGAGGTTGTGTTTGATAGGTAATGCAAATTCTTTTCTCTCACCTCTATTTTTTTCTCCTTCCCATCTTTTTTCCTCCTTTTCCTTCTTTTCTCTACAGTTTCCTTTCTGGTCAGCTCCCATCTCCTGTCATGTCCCTCCCTCCAGGCCACCAGCAGCTGTCCCTGGATTTCTGTGGCAGCTTCTAACGTGCCTGCTGTTTTATCCTGCACACAGGCCATCCTTCCACTGCCTGCTGCTGCCCCGTGCCACTCGCCCCAGTGGCCTACAAACCTGTGTGACCTGCCTCCTGACCTTCTCTGGCCTGGTCTCTTAACATGCTGTCCCTTGCCCAGCCTGCTTCAGCCTCCGTGGCCTCCTGGCTCTACTGGAACTTTCTAAGCACATTCTTGTGCTGGTCTTTCAACTTGTGCTTCTCTCTTCCTCGGGGTATTTGCAGATTCAGTCCAGTCACTTCCTCAGGCCTCTGTCCACATGGCATCTTATCAGAAGGGCCTACCTGGATGACCATATATAAAATAACACCCCAGTTACCCCCACACCCCCAGTTTAATTCTCCTTTTTCCGCTTATCAATGACGTATTATATGGCACATTTATTCATTTACTTTTTATTGTCTCTCTCCCCTAAATAGAATGTGAGCTCTCTGAGAACAGACTAGGTTTTGTTTTCTGCTGTGTCCTCCGAGCCTGGCACACAGTAAGTGCTCAATTTATATTCGCTGACTTTATGAATGCGTGTGGTGGCCCCCCTGTGAAATGGCAGGAAGGGCCCTCAGAGACGCTCCTGGGGATGGGTCTGGATGGCTCAGTGACCAGCATTTATCTTACCCAAAGAACAGTGGCAAGGAGAAGAATTATTAGGTGGCTTCTGCGGGGCCCGTGTGCCTTTGGGGCCAGTGCTGTCCCACCTGTGGCAGTGGAGTGCCTGCTCTCATGCCTGTGCCTTATACCATAGTTGCAAAGTTGTCTAGAATCCCATGGCAGCTTTATAATAGGACTAATTTTGCTCATATAGATATATATTGATCATAGATAAAGATGACTCAAGGTTTAAATTTAGCACCACCATAACAAATTGAAAGTTAGAGGTGTGCTTCCTAATTGTTCCCAGACTACGAAAACAAAAACACAGTGTCTGCTGGTACCCAGTCTCTCTTCTGCTCCCTTCCTCTCCCTTGCATGCACACTCCCTGTCCAGGTTCTGTCCTCATAAACTGGCAGTGGCTTAATGAAGTAGCAAATAACATCAGGAGTCTAGAAGTCCAGTCCCTACACCACCACTAGTTCACTGTGAGATCTCGAGCAGGTTGCCTACCTCCCTGGGCCTCAGTTTCCTCCTCTATAAAATGGGCCTACTCGAAGAACAGGTGTTCAATAACAAGTGGCCAGTGAAGGAGAGCTAAGTGAGGCACCATGGGAGTGAGGCGCAGCTGTCAGCCACCTTCCACACTGACCCTGACTGTGGTGTTTTCACAACTTTGGCTTTGGTCAACCATTGGGACAGGCAAGGGGACGATGCCATGACAAGGCCTTTCAGAATCCGTCTCTCAGAAGGGCTTTCATGGAGGTCTACAGGGTGCGCAGGGAGGGGGGAGATTGGGGTGAATGGGTGGGTGGACATCAAGGCAGTAAGAGGAAGTTTCTGCAAGTATCAGTGTCCCGTGGCTGCTGTAACTAATCACCCCAAGCTTGGTGGCTCTAAATGACAGTTGATTCTCTCACTGTCTCTGACAGGGCTGCCTACCCTTTGCTTGGCCTGTGGTGGCATAATTCTGTTCCATGTCTCTGTCTTCCAGGGGTCTTCCCCTCTGTGTGTCTCTGGGTCTCAAATCTCCCTCTCCTTCCTCTGGTAAGAACCCCAGTCATTGGATTTGGGACCCATCCGAATTCCAAAATGATCTCATCTTGAGATCCTTAATTACTTCTGTGAAGACCTTATTTCTAAAATAAGGTCACAGTTACAAGTACTGGGACTTGGACATGTCCCTTTTTGGGATACGATCTAACCCACTACAGTGGCCTCCAGGAATTTCAGATTCGGAAAGGAACAGAAGGTGCACACCTGAGCAGTCAGCAACCCACATTTCAAGAGAAACATTCTTTTTTTTTTTTTTTTTTTTTTGAGACAGAGCCTCAAGCTGTCCCCCTGGGTAGAGTGCCGTGGCATTACAGCTCACAGCAACCTCCAACTCCTGGGCTCAAGTGAGTCTCTTGCCTCTGCCTCCCAAGTAGCTGGGACC
>CAUYTI010065805.1:0-32807 GCA_963575145.1 Galago senegalensis
AAAAAAAAAAAAAAAAACAACTAATTTTTCCACTGGGCAAAACTGCTATCATAGCAGTTTTCTATGATACTGCTAGAAACAAATTTCATTGCTATGGCAATAAAGAACAAGCAGTTATTAATCCCCATCAGAAAAAAAGACTCCTAGTACATGTTAAAAAATAGTCAGCTCAGCACCCATAGCTCAGTGGTAAGGGCGCTGGTCACATACACCCGGGCTGGTGAGTTCAAACCTGGCTCAGACCAGCTAAACGACAATGACAACTGCAACAAAAAATAGCCAGGCATTGTAGCAAGTGCCTGTAGTCCCAGCTTCTTGGGAGGCTGAGACAAGAGAATCGTGTAAGCCCAGGAGTTAGAGGTTGCTGTGAGCTGTAATGCCACAGCACTCTTACCTAGGGTGACAGCTTGAGGAAAAATGAGCAGCACCTGTGGGTCAGTGGGTAGGGCGCCAGCCCCAAATACCAAGGGTGGTGGGTTCAAACCCAGCCCCAGTTGAACTGCAACAGAAAAGTAGCCAGGTATTATGGCAGGCATCTGTGGTCCCAGCTACTTGGGAGGCTGAGGCAAGAGAATCGTCTAAGCCCAGGAGACGGAGGTTGCTGTGAGCTGTATGACGCCACAGCACTCTATCGAGAGCGACAAAGTGAGACTCTGCCTCTACCAAAAAAAAAAAACAGAAAAGAAAATTTCCAAACTGCTTAACCTCTGAAGACATAAATCCTTGGGCAAAAAAGGCTGTCAGTAGCTCTGAACAGGAAACACTTAACCCAGTCCTCTTAAGTGCCTGAGGCCAGCTGACATCTTTGGAGATGCTTGTGTATAAAGTAAAATGCTAAGTATTAGGGGCTGCCGCATGCCTAGTCAAGCTTCGGCAGGCCTGAGTCATTCATCCTCTATCAGAGAACCACATCAAATTTGTGCAGGTCTGGACAGGTGCAGGCCTCACCCCAGAAAGTAAAGGCCACACTTTGGGGGACCAGCGTTTCCACGGTTGTACTGTGTGTTTGGGAGAGGGAACAGGAAGGCTGTCTGATCAGAAACAGCTCGTCCCGTCTGGGTACAAAACTTGAACAAAAGCGTCCCTCAACCATCCTCACTTGCTAAAGCCCTCTAGAATCTTCAGATAATTTCCGGGAAGGGGAGCGGGAACTTCTTGCTAGTAAGGGTGGTAAGTTCTCGAGTAATTCATTAGCAGAAGAACGTCATGTAACTTTTATGAAGCAGTTTATATTCATGACACGCACAAAAAGGCACTTTGTCACTCTGGGTTTTCCTCAGAGGGGAAAAAAAAGTCACTTTGTGCTCCCTTTACTTTGGGATCTTTTGAGTATCTCCGGGTAACTAGGGTGGTAGTGAGATTACTCAACTTGAAATAGCTGGCCTGACAGGGTGGCTCACACCTGTCATCCCGGCACTTAGGAAGGGCAAGGTGGGAAGATCACTTGAGCCCAGGAGTTCAAGACCAGCCTGGGCAACATAGCAAGATTCCCATCTCTACAAAAAAAGTAAAAAAAATAAGCCAGATCGGGTAGTGTGACCCTGTAGCCCCAGCTCCTGGAGGAAATGGAGTCAGGAGGATCACTTGAGTTTGAATTATGATCAGGCCATTGTACTCTAGACTGGGTGACAGAGCAAGATCTGTCTCAAAAAAAAAAAATAGAAAAGCCAAAGTGTGTGAAGAGTGTGACAGCAACACTGTGAGGCAGTGTCGGGGTCCCCAGAGCACAGGGTCCCCCAGTACAGCCAGGGGCAGTGCCTGCAGGACGCAGAGCTTGAAGTGCATTCTCTCATTCAGCCCTCATGTTTGCAGATGAGGGACCTCAGACACGCAAGTTAAAGCCACCCATGAACTCCAGTTCACCCCGGGGAGCTTTGCTTTTTGTCTTTCTTTTTTTAACTTTGGATAAAGAACTCCGTTTCTCACAGGGTTTAATGTAGCGGCACATGAGTTATCTTGGCTGGCATTTCTCATGCTCCCTGGGTAGCAGGCCTGCGTCAGGGAAACAGCCAAAACCTGAAGCTCAGAGCTTGTTTTCAAATTCCCAGAGACTAAAAACACTCTCTGGAGGGTGTGAGCGCTGCCAAACCAACACTGCTAATAGATGCATCAAGATGTCAGCACTGAAGGCGACAGTTCTCTGGGTTCTAATAAGACCTCCATGAATCGACATGAGAATGATTTTATTATAAAAGTTAAAAACAATCTTGTCACCCTTTTTATTTTCTTCCCATGATGCTGATTTATTAACTGAACAGTGATAGAGAAGGCACGACTCACTATTTTATTACAGCAATATGTCATGGTGGCCAAGAGCACAGACCCTGAAGTCACATGGCAGGGGTTTCTTTTTTTTTTTTTTGAGACAGAGTCTCATTTTGTCGCCCTTGGTAGAGTGCTGTGGTGTCATAGCTCACAGCAACCTCAAACTCTTACGTGATTCTCTTGCCTCAGCCTCCCAAGTAGCTGGGACTACAGGTGCCCGCCACAATGACCAGCTATTTGTTTTTGTTGTCATTGTTGTTTGGCAGGTCTGGGCTGGATTTGCACCTGCCAGCTAAGTGTGTGTGGCTGGTGCCCTAGCACCGAGTGACACAGCAGAGGTTTCAATTTGATAAAGCTACTTAATTTCTTTAAGGCTTCTGACACTCTTCAGCGTCCACAATAACACCCAGGTTTCTCTCCATCCAAATATATAGTAAAATTGCATTTCTGCAACTCCTTGAATTTGGATGTGGCCATGTGATTTGCTTTGGTCAATGACATGTTAGAGAAAGTGATACATGTGACTTCCAGCACTCTTAAAGAGCAAGGAAAAATTTTCTATGGTTCCCTCTTTCCCTCTGCCATGGAGTCTCCAGTGGACTGGGTCCCAGAGTGAGAACAAGTTAAAGCACATCCTAGTACTGTAGTAGGGCTAACAATTAAATGGTTGTTGTTTTAAGCCAATAACACATTTGGAATTGTTTGTAATAAACAACAGCATAACCTAGTTTATCTTGACTGATACAAGACTCCATTTCCTCATTCATTAAGTTGAGATATAAATAGCACCCATCTCCTTAGGATGTTGCAAAATTTAAATAAGGTAATTCATGTTTAAGAAAACGTAGAGAATTGTCAAACATGCACTACTTCCAGATCAAAGAGAGCTATAGGAGAGGGACGTGGCAAAGAATCACTCCAGAGCATCCAGCTTCTTATGACAGGATCAGTTTCTTGACCCCCAAGCGTCACCTGGAGTGAGTATAAAAGCATCAGTCATCTATTCACCATGCAGATTGTGGCTCCAAATGCCGTCATTTTCACCAACATCCCTGCTAACACCAGAGTGACGGTAGTTTCCTCTAATTCCCCTTCTATTTATTTAGCTTGTCAGTGTCAGTAATATATGTTCCAACAATAGGAAATAATAACCTAGCGGTCTAGGCTTTCCTTTTTCTAACTGGAATAGCATCTCTTCACCGAGCATCTTCTAAAATCCTTTGTTCTGCCCCATTAAGCTGATGCCAAGAATGAGACTTCCTGGGAGAGATGAATGTATCGTTCATGCTCATCGTATTTGGGCAATTTCCTGAATATTAAGTCATCCTTTGGTTTCTTATTTTGTAGAATTGCTACTACTTACCAAACCAAATATAGTGATTTGCGAGTTTAGGATCTGATAGAACATGGGGAAAACACAATTAGTCAACAGATACAAATGCAGTATTCCTGAGTTCCTATCTTTCTTTTATTTGAGACAGAGTCTCAGTATGTCTCCCTTGGTAGAGTGCGGTGGCATCACAGCTCACAGCAACCTCCAACTCTTGGGCTTAAGTGATTCTCTTGCATCAGACTCCCAAGAAGCTGGGACTACAGGCACCTGCCACAATGCCCAGAACTTGTCATTGTTGTTTAGAGGGTCCAGGCTGCGTGCGAACCCCCCAGCCCTAGTGTACATACCCGGCACCCTACCCACTGAGCCCTGAGTTCCTATCTTTAAGGCTTTATGTTTGGTGCTATGTTGAATGTTTAAAAAGTATTTGTTTCTGAACTTTCTCATTCCATTAAGGTTTTGGTATCCCACAAAGTAGCATAAGGCATGTCTTAGTCCATCCAGTCTGCTATAACAAAAACCCCATTGATCGGCTGGTTTATAAAAAACAGAAATTTGTTTCTCATAACTTTAAAGGCTGTGAACTCCAATCTCAAAGTGTGAGCAGATTCTATGACTGGTAAAAGCACTCTTTCTGGTGAGAGCCTCTCTTCATGTGAGAGCCATTTTTACTGGGCTTTCACATGGAGGAAGGGGGTGAGAGCTCTCCAGGGTCTTTTTTATAAGGGCACTAATTCCATTCATGAGGGCTCCACTCTTGTGACCTAATCCCCTCAAAAAACCCACCTCCTAAGGCCATCACACTGGGGATTAGGTTTCAACATACGAATTTTAGAGGAACCCAAACATTTACTCTATAGCAAAGAGTATACTCCGTTTACAAAGATCTTGTAATCATCATATTATATGAATGACTTATGTGAATGATGATGATGAGTGACATGATTATATCATTTCATAATAATGTGAATCATTATACCCTATGAATATATTATCATTAGGAGGATAATATCGTCACATGAATTGTCAATTAAGTGAACGAGCAACTCAAGACAGAAGGTAGACCTCAAATTTAGTATTTTTATAGATTCCCATATCCTATAGCATAGAACAGTGCCCCACTCAGTTGCTCAATATATATATTTTTGAGTGAATAGATGAAGGATCCTGCTACCAGACAACAGTTTATTTTATTTTATTTTTTGAGACAGTCTCACTTTGTCACCCTTGGTAGAGGGCGTGGTTTCACAGCTTACAACAACCTCTAGCTCTTGGGCTTAAGCAATTCTCTTGCGTCAGCCTCCCAGGTAGCTGGGACTGCAGGCACCTGCAACAACGCCCAGCTATTTTTTGTTGCAGTTGTCACTGTTTTACAGGCCTGGGCTGGGTTCGAACCCACCTACCTCGGTGTATGTGGTGGGCACCCTAACCACTGAGCAGCAGGTGCCAAGCCCAGACAACAGTTTAATTGTAGCATTATCCCCAGTGGGAAATTATGGGTATTTATGTAACTCTTTGACTAATTTGTCCCATCTTGCTCAGCTTATTTTATAAAAAGGAGGATGAGGTCCCAATATAAGTATAATTCTCATAAATAAAATACAATGGAACAAAAAGGAAAGCTATTGCCATTTCTCAGAAATATAGAAATCATGAAAATGATGTACCTATGACCCCAATCAGGATCGCTGGACTGTTAAGAGGTGAAGTAAAAAGAGTAGAGAATGTGGACAAAAATGCTTAGAAAATACTGAAGCATGTCACCAAATAGGTGTCTAAAATGTGAAATGTAGTTGAATATTTTTAATTTCTTTGCCTCTTGGAATGAGCCTCTTGTGCCTTTATGACATGTGAACATGTTTGACTTCCACATTCAACTTGCTGAGGCATCATTGTGCTTCTGGTAAAAGATATAAAAGGGAGGTGAGCTTGAGCTGAAGTGAGAGACTGAAGCAAGCATTAGCTACACAAAGGAAGTGGAAGAAGGAATCATGGCTGAAGGGAGTTGCCTGTACAGTACAGGAAGGTGGAACACCCACCTGTAGAGTGCGTGAAGGAGCAGTGTACGCCTGTAGATGTGTGAAGGTGGAAGGCATGCCTACAGAGCATGTGAAGGTAGAATACATACCTGTAGAGCGCATGAAGGTGGAATGCACACCTGTAGAGCGTGTGTAGGGGGAGTGCATGCCTACAGAGCATGTGAAGGAGGAATGCACACCTGTAGAGTGTGTGAAGGAGGAACAAACTCCTATAGTGTGAAGGACGAATGCACACCTGTAGTGTGTGTGAGGAAGGAATGCACACCTGTAGAGCATGTGAAGGAGGAATGCACAGAGCACGGGAGCACAGACCAGGGTGTGAGCACAGTAGCAGTAACAGAAGGTAAGATTGGGAAGTAAGAACAGAGTCAGTCAGCCTCAGTTTGGATTTACTTTTCTAAGAGTAATAACCCACTGAAGGTTTTTGAGTCAATTAGTGATATTTTAGAAAAGTTCTCCTGATAGAACTGTATAGGATTGAAAACAATTTAGGAAAATGTAGAGAATGAAATAAACTCTACTCGGAGACCTAAGATATTTAGACGGCATGGTGGTTAGTTTTATGTGTCGGCCTGACTGGGCCAAGGGATGCTTGGATAGTTGGTAAAACATTATTTCTGGGTGTGTCTGTGAGAGTTTCCAGAAGAGATTATTGGCACTTGAATCAGTAGACAATTGGATTGTCCCCCCTAACTTGAGATTGTATCATCCAATCCCTTCAGGGTCTAAATAGAACAAAAAGGCAGAGGCTAGGAGTAAATTTACTCTGCAGGAGCCAGGCCATCCATCTTTTCTCCTCCTCTCAGCAGGGACCCTTGGTTCTCAGTTCTTCAGAATTGGGCTAGGACTTAGACCAGTGGAAAACTGCTTCTCAGTTGCTGGGCTCAGGCTAGAACTACACCACCAGCGTGCAGACAGCATGTTGTGGGACTCCTTGGCCTCCAGAATCATGTGAGCCAAACCCTCATAATAAATGGCTTTCTGCTTCTCCATGTCTGTATCCTAGGGTTCTGTTTCTCTGGAGAACCCCGACTAATACAGAAGACCACAGAGCTGGTATGAGCAAAAAAAAGTAAGGAGGGTTTGAGCTAAAAACTAAAAGAGAGACAAGAATGTATTGTTCAAGCTATCTAGAAGAAACGCTTTGGAGTATTCACAACATAAAGAAATACTTATTGTTTGAGGTGGTGAATATTCCAATTACCCTGATTTGATCATTGCACATTGTCTACATATATCAAAATACCACTTACCCCATAAACAGGTACAACTATTATAAGAATGAAATAAATAAAAACTAAGGGAGACACGAGAGATGTCACCAAAGAAGAACTAAGAGACATCGGTGTCCATTTGGATATGAAGGGTGAGGAGTAAACAAACGTAGCTTCAAAGGTCTGTGTCTGAGCAACACCAGGAAATTGCCAACTGATAAAATATGAAAATCTGAAGTGGAAACTCCAAAGGGAGAGCCAACGATGCAGGAAATGAAGGAGAGAGGAGCTGTTACATGCTTCAGTTGATTCTTGAGCTTGAGGCATCGATGGGATAGTCAGTCAGGGGGGGAAACGTCTGCTTTAGAAATTAAAGGACTGGGCACGGTGGGTCATGCCTGTAATCCTAGAACTCGGGAGGCTGAGATGGGCAGATCGCTTGAGCTCACAAGTTCAAGACCAGCCTGAGAAGAGCAAGACCTCGCCTTTAAAAAAAAAAAAATAGCCAGGCATTGTGGCAGGCACCTGTAGTCCAGGTATTTGGCAGGCTGAGGCAGGAGAATTGCTTGAGCCCAAGAGTGTGAGGTTGCTGTGAGCTGTGATGCTACTGCACTCCTCTGAGGGTAACAGAGTAAGACTCTGTCAGAAGAGAGGAGAGGAGAGGAGAGGAGAGGAGAGAGGAGAGAAGAGAGGAGAGAGGAGAAGAGGAGGACATTGTAATAGACATTGCAAGGTCTATTTGGGGGCCAAATTGAGTTCAGTTTGTCTTTGATGCCCGCCAGGTACCCTTCTTGAGCTGGTCTCAGTCCCAGGGACTCAGGACTCTCACCTTCCCACTTCTCCTCCCTGTCCATGGATCCTCATCTTGGAGGGCTATTTAAGTGCCCTGCCAAGCCCTCCCAGCCTTCTTCCTAGGTGACTAGCATGTAGCCACAACTCTGGGGAACAGGGGTAGTGCGCCCTGCTCTCCACAGTAGACCTCCCCTCCTGGCCTAGAGTCCTCCCAGATACATGCACTTAACTAGCAAGCTTTCATCAAGACAAAGGCAGGTAAGGTCCCACATGGGATCACGAGATGAAAGTCAGATTATGAACCTGGAAATTTATGAATCACTCAGACAATAAGAGAAAAGAACAGTCACCAGGTAAAAAGTGACATCCAAGGTCAGGGAAGGTGGGACTTGGCGTAAGCTAAATTTTGAATGTTTGTTCCCTTCAAAACCCATGTTGAAATTTAACTGCCATTGTGGTGGCAGTATTAGGAGGTGTTAAGGTCATAGGGCTTCATTCTCAAAGAGCCACCCCTCCTCTTGTTTCTCTCCCCCCCTCTCCCCGCTCCTCCACCTAACACGAGTTAGGACACAGCAAGAAGGCGCCTGTCAGATGCTAGCACCTTAACCCTGGACTTCTCAGCCAGTGAACTTCTGTTCATTGTAAATCACCCATTCTGGGTACTCTGTTAGAATACCCCAAACAGACTAACAGCATGGAAACTCCAGCCACCACACAGCAAGTTCTCTGCGTCTCGTCCTGTGTAGCCTGAGTCCTCCCCACTTGGCAGGCAGTGAATGGTAACAGATGATTGAGGGATGAATATACCGACCCATACGAATAGTTGTTATGGTCAGTTGGTGCCAGTAACTGTTAAAATGGCTCATATTGTTTTATTGGTATCAATTCCCTACCCCTTTTGATCTAAATTTCCTTCTCCAAAAGTGTTTGCATTTTTTTTTTGAGACAGTCTCATTCTGATGCCCAGGCTAGAGTGCCATGGTATCAGACTCCTGGGTTCAAGTGATCCTCCTGCCTCAGCCTCCAGAGTAGCAGGGACTACAGGCACCTGCCAAGATGCCTGGCTAATTTTTCTACTTTTAGTAGAGACAGGGGAGGCTTGCTCTTGCTCAGGCTGGTCTTGAACTCCTGAGCTCAGGCAATCCACCTACCTCACCCTCCCAGAGTACCAGGATTATACGCCACTGCATCCAGCCATGTCTGCACTTTAAATTAAGATTTCGAGAAGACAGCAATATTTAAACAAAGGAATAAAATGCATTACGAAAGCTTGAGCCTTAGGAGCATAAACCTTGGGACATTAATTCTTTTGCATGGAAGGGAAGGTAAAAAATATATATATAGGGCTGGTCATAAAGTTCATGTGCAATTTACTACGTTCAACTATTTTAAATTGCACACGAACTTTACATTCACCCTGTATATTGTCAGACTTCTCAAAACACCTTTTATATGACTATTGGAGAAATGCATGTTCAGCATTACCTAATTTCCTCATAAATCTCTTGCCTTTTAATCAGCTAAGTGGCTATCTACTGAATTTCCCTGATTTATTTGGTATCTTTTGAGGGCTGAGGATCTGTCCAGATACTAAGTGATTAAATGGCACATCACCATAATTATGGTAGAGGAGAGAATCGTGACCATGCATACTTAAGACCCCACGGAGATGAACTGTAGACAGCCTCTGAAAAGGGCAGTCTCCACAGCTGCAGAGAAAACTGTACTACCAAGCTAGTTTTTCCAAGAAAATCTTTCCTACAGCTCTAGCTCTTATTAGAGATGCATTTGCATTCGCTGGCTCAGCAGTTCTGCAGGAACTGTGACCCCTCTGAGAATTCACTGAGTGGGAACTTCGGCTGCTGACTAAACTGAATGGTTAAAATCCCCGGATTTTAATCACCAGACCTAGCCACCAAACTCTGTGTGACCTGTGAAGGGTGTTTCAACTTTTCTGAGACCCCAGTTCTTGGACTTGTTCACCAAAAGGCAATCTCTGCTGAAGATAATTGTTATAATACCCTCTATAAAAACAAAACAAAATCCATAGATTTACCAGGACATTATGGAGGTGTTATAAAATGAGACAGACTATTGTTTGTGCCACAGATTTTTGGGTTCTCACAATTGTTAAAGCGTTACCTGCTGGAAGCTCCACTGATAAGAGGCTGGAATCAGAAAGATGAGAAAATACTAACTGCCTGTCCGTAAGTGAGAACTTGGTTTCAAAACACAAATAGCAAAAATAGCACCAGCAAAGCCTTCTCTTCTGACAGTAGCCTAGTTGTATATTCCATAGCCTAGTTGTATATTACATTTATTCAATACTGTAGAACAATTTAACAACACTATTACATTATTCAGCAAGGTGATTTTTTGTTTGTTTTTGCAGTTTTTGGCCAGGGCTGGGTTTGAACCAGCTACCTCCAGCATATGGGCCAGGGCCCTACTCCTTTGAGCCACAGGCGCCACCAGTGAGTTATTTTTGTTTGTGTGTTTTTTTCTCCTTCTGTCGCCCTGGGTAGAGTGCAGCTCACAGCAACCTCCAACTCCTGGGCTCAAGCGAGTCTCCTGCCTCCGCCTCCCAAGTAGCTGAGACTACAGGTGCCCACCAAAACACCCGGCTATTTTTTGGCTGCAGCCGTCATTGTTGTTTGGCGGGCCCAGGCTGGATTCCAACCTGCCACCTTAGGTGTATGTGGCTGGTGCCTTAGCTGCTTGAGCCACAGGGGCCAAGCCAATTTTTTTTTAATGTCATAAATATCTACCAAAAAATTGAAAAAAAATCAATATTGTTTAATAGACCAGAAGAAGATTTCAAGGTTCTCAAAGAAAGAATGTGTTGTGTTTCAGAAGCTGAGCTTGCTCCTGAGTTGTAGCATCAGGAATCAGCATGTATTCAGATAATTTCTTACATTCATTAATAGATTTTATAGTGAAATAATCATTTGAAGTATTTATTATGAAAACTGATAGCTTGTATCAAACACATTTGTAATTTAAGACTATTAATCTCTGTAATAAGACAATTTATATTCTATCAATGATTCCTCAGATAGTCTACTATGAACAAGGTAAGCTGCATTGCCCATCATGGTAGTCACTACCCACATGTGGCTATGGGGTGCATGAAATGTAGTTAGTGACACATACTAGAACAGTATTTTTAATACATCGTGTCAATTAAAATATGCTGGAGGTTTTTTTGTTTTTTGAGACAGAGTCTATGTCACCCTCCTAGAGTGCTAGGATTACAGGCATGATCCACCTCACCCAGCCAAAATATACTGTTACAGGGAAGCCCAGGTGGGTGGATTGCCTGAGCTCACAGTTTAGAGACCAGCCTGAGCCAGAGCCAGACCTCATTTCTAAAAATAGCTGGGCACTGTGGTGGCACCTGTAGTCCCAGCTACTTGGGAGGCTGAGGCAAGAGACTCTCTTGAGTCCAAGAGTTTGAGGTTGCTGTGAGCTGTGATGCCATAGCACTCTACTGAGGGCAACAAAGTTGAGACTGTCTCCCCCCCCCCCCAAAAAAGGTTAAAATATACTGTTAAAAATCTTGTTTTAAATTTGTGTGTAATCCAGATGTTTGAAAACACATTTTTTCCCAGGGAAACGGTGTCATCCAAGCTGGTTAAACTAGTGCTCACACATTTGTTTAAGGCAAGATGCACAGCCTTCCAGGATCACTATGGAATAGCTGGCTGTCCTTCATAGCACTGTTTCTCTGGGACACAGAATTATGAACTTTAACATAACATGTCCAGATTGGAACTACTTTACCCCTCTCCAGATGAGAAGCAGGCCAAGGGAAAGACTGGGATTTAAGGACCTGGGAGGAAATCCGCAGGGTTAGCAGAGCCCAACAACTGGGTAACCACGTCTTGCATAAAAGACCTCACTTTAGATCAATCTCCCCCTCAATGTCCTAAACTAGGACCAAAGGCAAAGTTTATTTAATAAATACTCAAGGTGAAATGGACCAAAGGACTAAAAGACCCAAAAAAGCCATTTCTAGGCATTGGGTGTTTACTGCATGGAAGGCAAGTGAACTGCAAGCACTCCAGGGGGCGCTAATGGCACCAAAGATGATCTGCGGGTGGGGTGTTTTAGGAAACAGTGCCCGCAGAGACAATGGAGCTTGGAAACTGACTCAGTAATTATAGAATAGGGCCTGAGAATTTTTTTTGAGACAGAGTCCCATGGTGTCAGCCTAGCTCACAGCAACCTCAAACTCTAGGTTCAAGCAGTCCTCTTGCCTCAGCCTCCCAAGTAGCTGGAACTACAGGCGCCTACCACAACACCCTGCTAGTTTTCCTATTTTTAGTAGAGATCGGGTCTCCAGGCTGGTATCAAACTCCTGAGCTCAAGTAATCCTCCTGTCCCAGCCTCCCAGAGTGCTAGCTAAGATGGCAGGTGAGCCACCTTGCCCAGCTGAGAATCTTTATGTTTAAAAAGCCTCTCCAATGTTTCTGACATTCTACTAAGTTTGGCGAGTATAATGAACTAGCACTTTTAGACATAAAACTTAGACAAACTGCATCTTAGTCTTTAGCAGACCTTAGTGATCTTCAGCAGAGAGATGCTGTGCTGGTGGTCTGCAGGCAGGAGAGGAGACAGTCAGAGTAAGCGGGTCCATGATAGAATGCGCACACTCCCGACTGCCTTCTCCTCCAGCCTAATATAAGGCTGATCTCGTGCCTCGCAACTCCATACAGGTGTAGACTACCAACTCACCAGTGCTCTCATCTCGTGAGCTCTCATGCTTGTTAGGAGAGTTAAATCCCTCTCCATGCCCTTTTCACCAAGGTGTTCCATTACTGAGATATACAGGTATTTCTTAGAACTCTCTCCTCATAGCCATAGGCTATATGGGCTGCTATAACCCAGGCCGGGTTCAAACCTGCCAGCCTTGGTGTCTGTGGCAGACGCCCTACCCACTGAGCATGGGCGCCGCCAGCAACCACAGTTTTGACTGCAGCTGTCATTGGTATGAATAAAATGGAAAAATAAGCACAATGGCACAAAGTTAAAAATAATGATGACAATGAGTGTACTAATCAAATGTAGTCTTCCCAAAGTAGCCAAACATTGTAACGGAACCTTCTCCATTCACTGATAACACGTAGTTGTTAATGAAAAACAAACATCAGTTGAAAAGGAAGTTTTATTTCGCGGCAGAGAATGAAAAATTATTTCCCTCAAAAGTAAAAAACCCATCGTGGTAATTCAGATCTGGAAAGTATGTATTCCTGTAAATGATCTATGAGCCCATTCTGAATACCTTCAGTCTCAGGACAGCCCCAGATAGACAGCTTTGCCTCACCTTACAAAAGGCATGACTCTGAAAAGTTGACTATCAAGAAATCTTGAATATTAAGTCATTTATCATGCACAAGGGGAAGAAGAAAAATTTAAAAAATAATAAAATTTAAAAAAACAAATGAAGGCGGCACCTGTGGCTCAGTGAGTGGGGTGCCGGCCCCATATACCGAGGGGGTTCAAACCCGGCCCCAGCCGAACTGCAACCAAAAAATAGCCAGGCATTGTGGTGGGCACCTGTAATCTCGGCTACTTGGGAGACTGAAGCAAGAGAATTGCTTAAGCCCAGGAGTTGGAGGTTGCTGTGAGCTGTGTGACACCACGGCACTCTACCGAGGGCAACAAAGTGAGACTCTGTCTTTCCAAAAAAAAAAAAAAAAATGAAACCAAACAGCAACTGTACTCCCAGGAATTCAAAGTCTTTTACTAATATGAACGCTTATCCATCATTTCTTGTTATTATAAAAAAAATTTACATACAGTTTTCTTAAAGTGGCATTTTGTTGGTTGATAGTATACTGATGCTACATGATAACATTGTGTATTGAGGTCCATATCATAAAATCTCATGTCATTACAAATATTTGGGAAGAAATGGGGTAGTATCTTCTTTTAACACTGAGGTCTCGTAGGGCTGCCAGGCATACCGTGAGAAATTACTACTTTTGTGTTATCATTTTGATGATAATCTATTTTTTTCTACCAGTTATAGAAATGAAGTTTTCTCCTTTTTCTGATAATTTACTTCACTAAGCTGATGCTTAATAAGATGAATCTTCCGGGGGGTCATGAGAACTTTCCAGAAAGGATAGCATGCATTTATTTACTCCAGTCTAAGAAACCCTGGGGAATAGAATCTAGGACTGAAAATGTAGAAAAGATGCCCAGTGTCACAGACGGTGGGAGCAGAGAAGAGTTTGATCAACCTGGAATGAATGACGGAGGAGAAATGTTTTTAAAAGAAATTAGGAGAGGGTTCCTAAGTTACTGCACTCCAGCCTAACGCTCCTGTAGTACTCACACTTGAACCTCAGGCTTCTTAAGTGCTGCCCCTCCATTGTCCCACCATATGCAATCATCACCAGGCCTCACATGCCTAGGGCCACAAGGCCTGTGGACAATGACACAGGTTAAAAACCTCAAAGCCTCAAACCGAAGAAAGCTACTCCAGAGCCACCCCGGCCTGCCCTACTCCTGCCCACAGAGCCCAGCCGGGTCCTGAGGCCCGCTCACTCCTGGCTTCCCTCCTGCCCTGCTCTCCCACATGTGCCTCTGGGACCCCAGCGTGGGGCCCACACTCACCTCCCAGACACTAACGGTGTTGGTCCTCAAACATACAGAAACACAGTCCTAGCCTGGGTTCTGCTCTCTTTCGGCATTTCTACTTTGAATACGTTGTTTAGCGTTTCTTTCTAAAGTCTACCCAGCGCATCCAGTCCAGCGACGCCCCCTGTTCACTCCCAGTCGGATATTTCCCCGTGTCCCCCAGCAGTCAGCAGACTCTGCTCCGTCCCAGCGGCCGGTGAGCGCTGTCTTCTCCAGCTACAAGGCCACAGAGTGGGTCTCCTGGAGGTTCTCCTCAAGCTTCAGGCCCAGGTTGTCAATCCCAATGCTGGTGACGGCAGGCACGGTGCTTTCGGCTGGCTCTGCCGTGCGGGTCGGGGTGGAGCAGTACAGGATAAACCCCAGCATGATGATGGTGAAGGACAGGATGTAGAGCCCCGAAAACTAGGAGGAAAGAAGAGGCAAAGCATTGTCCCCGCAGACGCAGCTTTGCTGCCGCTAGCTGCACTCGGAGGGTCACCTTCACATAACCTTTACCCTGAAAGCTGCCTAAGGAGATGCTGCCGCCCAAAACCCTCCCGGGTACACTGGTGAACGTGAGGCCTCTGGCAAAGGCACCAGGGCCATTAGCCAAGTGGATCCCCGAAATTTTAGGAGAAAGGGGACTTTGGCCTTTCTCTGGGACAATCCAGCTACACTCCACCCTGCAAGTAGTAGGGGAGAGGGTAAAGGTGGGCCTGGACCCCATGAGACGACCTGATTCAGACCCCGGATCCAGTTCACACTATTGGCAGAAACAGAGGAACACAGGACCTGTGACAGATGTGACATCTGCTCAACAATCTTTCAATGTATGCCGTTCTAATGACACTCATTCTGTTAAAATTTAATAAATGATCTTGTCTCTCAGGCAAGTGGGCTTTTTCTTTTGGCTCTTTTTTGCCCTTTTGTATGGAGGGGGAGTTGAGACAGAGTCTCACTCTGTTGCCCAGGCTAGAATGAAGTGTTCACATAGCTCCCTGCAAACCCTGAGCTCCCAGACTCAAGCTACCTTCCCATCTCAGCCTCCCGAGTAGCTCAGACTACCGGTGCCTGCAGCCACGCCCAGCCACTGTTTTTTCCTTTCCTATTTTTTGTAGAGATGGAGCTTTACTCTCTGGATGGTCTTGAACTCCTGGCCTCAAGTGATCCTCCTATCTTGGCCTTCCAAAGTGCTAAGATTATAGGTATGATCTTACCTGGCCCTAGGCAAATAGTACATAGTAAAATTTATGGTGGATTGAGCAGATTCAGATTTTTAGAGCTAAAAAGAGCCTGTGACATCATTTTTAAAAAGAGTTTGCAGCCCAAAGAAGTGAGTGGTGTAAGGACCAGGGAGGACGACCACAAAGAAGGGAGCCGTTCAGGAGGCATCTCCTGACCTTGCCGCCCTCCGGGGCCACTACAGCAGGAGTCCATTCTGACAAACACACCCTCAGGACAGATGGGAGGTGTGGGTGACCCTCCTCAACCTGCCCCCTTTTAGGACTAAAAACAATCACCCAGAGCAAAATGCAATGTGCACAGAACACTAATTAATTGGTATGTATACTGAAAATGGCATTCTGCCATGCCCCAGAAGTTTGAATAAATTACATAAAGTACTTTCTATATTTGCTCTTATTTGAATTACGGATCCATATTAAAGTTCAATAAATTAGCATCTGTTTTTAGTTGTATGATAAATAAAACACAGAAAGAAAATAACTTAAGACTGACAAAAAATGAGGCAGCAAAAATGATAAAAATTAACGTGTAATTACATGCCCGGGATCTTTTTTTTTCCTTAGGAACAAGTAAACTTAACTTGTAAATAGTCCTGCTAACTTGATTTTAAGTTATGAAAGGGGGAACATAATTTTTTCAAACCAACAAGTATTTTGAAATTAGCCTAGATTTCACACAGCATGGTGGCATGAGAGGCCAAAGCAGGTGGATCACTTGAGCTCAGGAGTTCAAGATCAGCCTGAGAACAGCAAGGCCCCCTCTTTAAAAATAACCAGGCATTGTGGTGGCCAACTGTAGTCCCAGCCACTCCACAGGGCTGAGGCAAGAGAACAGCTTAAACCCAAGAGTTTGAGCTTGCTGTGAGCTAGGATGCCACAGCATTCTACTGAGGGCAACAGAGTAAGACTCTGTCTCAAAAAAAATTTGTTTAGATTTCATATTATGCCAAATAAATAGAGCTCAATTCAAATAAGAAAACAGAATGAGGATGGGCAAAATGGCTCATACCTGTAATCCTAGCACTCTGGGAGGCTGAGGTGGATGGATTGCTTGAGCTCAGGGGTTCAAGGCCAGCCTGAGCAAGATCGAGACCCCATCTCTACTAAAAACAGAAAAACCAGCTGGGCATTGTGGAGAGCACCTGTAGTCCCCAGTTATTTGGGACAAGCAAGAAGGATTGCTCAAACCCAAGAGTTTGAGGTTGCTGTGAGCTATGATGATGCCATAGCACTCTGCCCAGGATGACAGAGTGAGACTGTCTCCAAAAAAATGAAAAAAGGAAAACAGAATGGACTGGGGAAGAAGAGAAAGAAGCAGAAAGGGGAGAAGGGGGCTAGAGGGAGACGGAGAGAATAGAAAAGGAAAAGGGAAACTAAATCGGTTTTTGAAATGAGTATTAAGTAAATGCTGGTCACACCCAGGTGGGTCACCAGTTGCACTAACATGTTAAATTTTTTTTATAGATACCCAATTACTTCTTCTTAACCTCAAAGCTTGAATATTCCTACTGAATTCTCCCCAGGACAGGACCCCCTTCCCAGGATTCAGTGACAAGGCAAAGCAGTGACGTCAAGCTGAGCGGTCAACTATAATTCCTCAGCACAGTGACCAACGCACAGCAGGTGTTTAATAAGTGTTTGCTGGAAAAAAACTGATTTAACAAATATTAGGGGAAGTTAGAGCTATTTAGAGCATCCTAAGCTTTAAAAGTTAGTACTACGAAAGGTAATCATGGTATCCTACAAAATGTTCATAGTTCGCCTGTGGGAAAACATGTATAATCTGTTCAAAACTCATCCTTTTTGGTTTGGTGATTTTTAATGTTCAGAAGAAAAAATATCTTAAATGGAGACATCTTTATTAGAACAAGGAGACCAAGCCAGTGCAGAGGCTCATGACAGTAATCCTAGCACTCTGGGAGGCTCAGGCAGGTGGATTGCCTAAGCTCACAGGTTTGAGACCTCATCTCTTTAAAGAAAAAAAAAAAAGAAAGAAAACAGGCGCCTGTAGTCTCAACTACTTGGGCGACTGAGGCAAGAGAATCGTTCGAGCCCAAGAATTGGAGGTTGCTGTAAGCTGTGACGCCACAGCACTCTACCAAGGATGACAAAGTGAGACTCTGTCTCAAAGAAAAAAAAAAGAACAAGGAGACCAATAAACAGAGAATAGAGTTAGGTAAGTCTCCTGAATCAGAGGCTTTTACTTTTTTCTTTTTGTAAATTCTACCCTTTGTGTCTGGATCTATACAGGAGGTTTCTTGTGGGTACTTTATTCAGTAGTGTTTACTCAGAATCAATTCCAGAGAAGGCAGAGTACTCAAGGTCTGCCACAGATAAGTGTAAAAAACGTTAAACCTCTTTTTTAACTATCTGCTTCAAAAAATCAGAGTCCAGGTTATTTTACATACTTTAATTTTTTTCAAGTACTGGGTACTTTAATTTTTTTATTGACCAAGAA
Source organism: Galago senegalensis (assembly GCA_963575145.1). Taxonomy (NCBI): domain Eukaryota; kingdom Metazoa; phylum Chordata; class Mammalia; order Primates; family Galagidae; genus Galago; species Galago senegalensis. The sequence continues at coordinate 17,973 of CAUYTI010065805.1, forward strand.
CAATAAATTCTAAGCGTGAGCAGCTAGACATGCAGGGACAAAGCAACATAAAACAAAAGAACTAAAAAGGAATTTTCAGACTGTATGTTCCAGTTCTGAGAATAACAGATGAAAGACATGTGGCCTCCTTACATCTTTTACATTTACCTGGATGGAGCTAAAATACATTCTTCATAGTGAAGTATCACAAGAATGGAAAAATAAATATCCAATGTACTCCATACTAATATGAAATCAATATTTGAACAATTACATGCTCATAAGAACAATAAGACACTAATATAGTCCAATTGGGGAATAGACAGAAGCAGGAGGGGGCAGGGGGAGGACATTTGGCAGAAGGAGGGAGGGCAATAAAAAAAAAATCCCACCTGTAATCCCAGCATCTGGGAGGCTGAGGCGGGCAGATCGCCTGAGCTCATGAGTTCAAGACCAGCCTGAGCAAGAGCAAAACCCCCATCTCTTAAATACTAACCAGGCATTGTAGCAGGCGCCTGTAGTCCCAGCTACTTGGCAGGCTGAGGCAAGAAGACTGCTGGAGCCCAAGAGTTGCTGTGAGCTGTGATGCCACAGCACTCTACTGGGGGCAACAAAGTGAGACTCTGTCTCAAAAAAAGAGAACCACTTCTCTGATTCACTTTGACATTTGCTACTTTTTATGATACTATCAATAAGCTATAAATACTACTTCCATCTTAGTTCACAAATACCTTAACCAGCACATCTGCAAAGATAACAACACTGGGTTCCTGTCACATGTAGCCTTGCAAGGCAAAAAGACGTATGCTTCTTAAGCAGAAATTTCTGAGAACTCACTGAGCTGAATGTATCAATAATTTAGCTAAGTGTTGTGAGGTCATGGCCAATTCCTGGGAATAGCATAAACGAGCATCAAGGATTTCTGTCTGGATACAAAATTTTACAAAGATAAAAAACTGTAGTTGATATCCCCCTAACGAAACTAAAATTATCAGGCATCAGACAACAGCCTAACTATTTGCTCAAATAACTACAGGGAAAGACAGCAGTCAGGTCATCAAGACTTCACTGAAGGCGAGCTGAGGACAGGCAGATTTCTACAGAAGCAATTCTCAAAATGCAACCACGGTCCGCGAAAGGAATCCACAAGGTCAAACAATTATTACAATAGAATCAACAAGCTATTCTCCTTTCCACTTTTGTTGTCGTATAAGCACATGGTAGAATGTTCCAGAGACAACATAAGGTATCACTAAGCAGAATAAAGAAGCAAATCTAAGAATCCACTTGTTTCCTTTTTTTGTTCTTTTTTAGACAGAGTCTCACTCTGTCACCACCCAGGCTAGAGGCATCAACCTACCTCATAGCAACCTCAAGCTCCTGGGTTAGATAGCAATCTTCTTGCCTCAGCCTCCTGAGCCTGTAATCCCAGCACTTTGGGAAGCTGAGGTGGAAAGATGACTTGAGCCCAGCCTGAGCAAGAACAAGATCAGCCTGAGCAAGAACAAGACTCTGTCTCTGCTGAAAATAGGAAAATCAGCCAGACATGGTAGCACGCATTTGTAGTGACAGCTACTTGGGAGGCTAAGGCAAGAGATTTCCTTTAAAAAAAATTAATTAATTAATTAATACTTTTTAAATTCCCAGTTTTAATGATGTATAAGTGACTGGAGTCATCGATTTTTTTTTTTTTTTTTTTTGCAGTTTTTGGCCGGGGCTGGGTTTGAACCCGCCAACTCCAGCATATGGGGCCAGCACCCTACTCCGTTGAGCCACAAGTGCTGCCCAGGAGTCATTAATTTTTAAGCATTTAAAAGGGTCCTGAGATTTTAAAAATCTAAGAACTGTGGTCCTAGGTGTTTTCAAATTAGCTGTGAAGCTGAAAAAAAAAATCTACTTATTTGGGTCTCTCTGCTATGTGAGATTTTAACATGATAGATGTAGAAGCTTGAGATTCTCACCTTCGTAATGAAATAAGAGGGAAAGTGCAGTGAGCAGAACCCTGCCCTGAGAAGACTGAAGGAGGAGGCTGGAAACCAAACTTCAGTCTTGACCCCTGGCCAGCGGCTGACTGAGGATAGTCACTCAACTGCACATGACCTCCCTGGGCCTTCCTTTCCCCACCTCTAAATGAGACGGTTTAGTCATTTTCAAAGGAAGGTATATCAGACTCTCTGGAGATCTTATTTCTTCACACTACATATTTGCTCTCTGGCTTCCTCTAAAAACACTGATACATCCCTACCTTGAGAAACAGAACACATTATAGGAGCTATTACTGACGGGAATGGCTGGCCCTTGGGAATGCTGTGATGCTGTGGAGATAGAAAAAGCCTGAAAAAACCACTGGACTGAATTATTTTAAGGTCCCTTCTGAACATAAATTATCAAAGAAGAAACCATTTCAGTCACGCATGGCGATGATGCACCCCCACCTCTTCTGCTGGGTGCTCCAGGCTTTTTGTCCATGTGCTGGAGGAAAGAGAGGGAACAGCAAAGCCCACATGCCCAGCCCATGTTAGACCGTCCCTCGAGATCGACAGAAGCTCTGGGACTGCTTGCTTATCACCTGGCAATGAGCATTAGTACTTCTGTGAGCTAGTGTCCTGACATGCTGTAGAAGATGAGATCCACTATATTTCACCCTTTGGAAAAACCCTAAAACAGTAATGTTTCCCCCCAGACAGAGTCTTGCTCTGTTGTCCGGATGAGAGTACAGTGGCATTATCAAAACCCACAGCAACTTCAAACTCCTACGCTCAAGTGATCCACCTGCCTCAGCCTCTCAAGGCACAACCGCTAACTTTTCCAATTTTTGTAGAAGTAGAGGCTTGCTATATTCCTCAGGCTGGTCTCAAACTCCTGGCCTCAAGTGATCCTCCCACCTCAGCCTCCCAAGGTGTTAGCATTATAAGCAAAAGCCACCGGGCCTGGGCCAGGCAATTCTTATTTGGAACAATGTTCTTAATGTGAAAGCAGAAAAAGGAGTGGAGCCTTCCCAGTGAAATTCTTCAAAAAAGAATGAGAAACTTTTATTGTGGATTAAGAATCTTGAAGGGGTGGGGATAAAAAAGAAAAAAAAAAGAAAGAATATCGAAGGAACCTGCTACTTCTTTGGCACCAGTCGAACTGAACGTGACCTGTTTGCTTACCTTGTAGCCAAACAGGAAGAGTCCAAAGAAAAGGCTGTACAGGTCAGCTGTCAGGATGCCCAGGTTGACAGAGGTGGCACTGGTGACTTTAATCACCAGTGGCATGAAGCTGTACAGGCAAAACATACAGAGAGCAAACGCCACAAACAGCAAGGCTGTGGATAAAACGGAATATCTAATATTATGGGAAGAAATCAGAAGACAAAAGGGCTTGCGGCCTGGCTGCCATGTAAACCTCCCTGAAACTTTAATATATTATCTACAAAACTCCCCAAAACTTCAATATATGATCTATCTTATTAACAGTTAGCCTTGAAAATGGGACTACAAAACTCTTTGAAAAAAAATACCAATAACTAGTTGTGATGTAGATAAAAATCCAGCAGGAGTCGGATGGTCAAGGCTATAAAATCTTGCTTACGGTGTGACTGAGTCAATGGCTCTCCCCACTTCTTGTGATCCACCCTCCCGGGGGAGAGTGGTGTCTGTGATAAAGGTCATTAAAAGCAAAATCGATATCATGTGTCAAGAAGAATCACTCACTTATCTTTTCTTTGTGTTTATTTGTTTGGCTGGACATGATTCGTGTAATTGGATTCAGAATAAAGTGTTTTTAAGGCATTGAAGACAGTTATTAGGTCCTCTGTATTTGTTCATCTCGTTCAATTAAATGCTCCCGGACAGCACAGTGTAACTAACCATCCTCTCTAGGACGGGGCTGGTCATGTGAATGCTGACCACATCAGCCACATCTCGACTTTACAAACACTTTTTTAATCCCACCCCATATCCAACACTGCGTGTGCATGCATCTTTTTTTCTCTCTCTCTAGCTGGCAATCTAAGTAATTTAATTGAATTAAATTATTCAAGCATGGGCTACAATCCTCGACGACATTTATGTACATTTAACTTCTTTCCACCTGTCATCAGATAAAGTTCAAATCCTTCCTGTGCCATCACTATGTCCTTCTGCTCTATTTATTGTGCCTAAGAATATCAAATGACAGGAGCAAGGGAGATGGGGGAAGAGTCCACACCATCAGTGACTCAGGTTAATGCTTCACAAATTACATCAAGTAGACAAAAACCGTCTAATGAAAGCTGCTATGGCCGAAGGTCAGTCTCCAGCCTTGTGCAGAATTCCTAGTAAATAGAGGCTATTCCTGCAGATAAAGATTAAGAATTAACTTTTATGGAGGTCCACCTACCAGTTCTCAGAGACATGTCAATGTGAACCTCTGTAGCCGGTATGCATCAGATTACTCTGGGATTTTACAAAGATGCCTAAATATTATTAAAATAAGGCATTTATCTCTGGATGTTCATTTTCATGAAAGGAAAGAACTGACTAAAAAGAATTATTTACATACTGATTTTCCAGTCCCAGTGAATGTCAGCAATGTCCTTATATTCCACAATCAACCTAAGAGTAAAATAAGAGGTCACAGAGAGAGCCACAGCAAAGGATCGTCAGTAAAGGTGAAGGAATTCTTACGACTTTTGGATTTTTCTTAGAAAAAAATAACTACCTTTAATAAAAATGACAAAGAATAAAACCAAATGAGTTCATAAAAGTATGTTTGACTTCTTTACAAGTGCTCTCTAATATTTTCTGGAGATAACTGGGGGGGGGGGGACCCTTACTGGTAATGCTCCTATCACACTGTAATCAGAAATACTAAGCCTTATATATGTTTAATAAAATAAAGCATAATTCTTGACATTTTAACAACCCTCTGATAGACACTTAGCAAATTACTGATTTCAAATGTGAATCCGGGCCAAATAAACAATCATATTAGTAGTTTAAAAGTCATCATCCATGATATATTTGCTTATTATGTTTTTAGAAAGAAATCCGAGAATCTTACAGCTGTATGCCACTGATAATTGTTCCAAATACGCCCACCATTCCCAAAAACTCCTGTCTGCTCAGCTTCTTCACGATGTATTCTTCACACACATTAGAAATGGCATAGAGGGAAGCCCCAAGAAGGACCAAGATGTCACCAATCAGTACGTCACTGCCTGCAGGAAGACGGACCACAAAAGGACACACTGTGAACAGGTGACTAAAAACAGCAGCTTGCCCTGTGACCTGTGTTCACCCAAGTAAGATTTTACAGAGGGAGAAACCCTGGTTTCTACAAGTATAAAGCCTCTCACTTTTCTAACTTTCTAGTATAATTCTGCTGTGATTTTTCATAATTTGGAGGACTAACAGACTGGAAGATGGTGGCATATGCCATAAATTAAGCCCTTAGAAAATGATTCTAGGACAAGGACAAATTAATGGAATTTATTAAAGAGTCACCGGCCAGGTGAGTTGGCTCGCACCTGGAGTCTTAGCACTCTGGAGGCCAAGGCAGGAGGACTGCCTGAGCTTAGGAGGTTGGAATCCAGCCTGAGCAAGAGTGAGACCCCCGTCTCTACCAAAAATAGAAAAATTAGCCAGACATGGTGGTGTATGCTTGTAGTCCCAGCCACTCCAAAAGCTGAGGCAGAGGATCACTTGAGCCCAGGAGTTTGAGGTTGCTGTGAGCTATGATGCCATAGCACTCAACTCCAGGGAAACTGAGTGAGACTCTGTCTCAAAAAAAAAAAAAGGGTCACATCAGTATAAGGAAGAAACTTACTTCAAGGTAATTTTCTCTTAATTCAAGGAGACATTGAAACCATTTATAGATTGGGGGAATTCATAGACTTTAATTAGATTTTATACTTATGCTATCAATTGTCTGAATTTGGTGCAAAGTAGATCAGAGTGTCCTCATCCACAGAGAGGCCTAAAAAGGGGTCATCCCATAAAGACTAAGTCTCCTTTCAAAACAACAACAAAAAAAGCCAAGAATCTACTGTAGATTTTCCAATATCCAATCCAAATGTAGGAGAAAAAAAAAAAAGATTATCACAAAGATTATTATTATTATTCCTTTGTGGGAGTGGTTACAAAATACCAAAAAGAGGTAAATCTGAAAATAAAATTTAAAAGGTAGCTAACCAGGACACATTTTCTGCCTTTCGCTATACTTCTGCAAAATAGAAGTGAAAACATAAGCAAAGCTCTTCTGTGACGAACCACAAATAAGTTACGCCGTCTTACCTGAACTGTCTTGCCTCCCTGCTAGTATGTCTGCACCAACCATGGTTCCTACACCCAACAGACAGACAGCCACAGCGATGAAGTGGATGACTCGGTATCTCGCATGAAGAACGAACCACGAGAGAGCCATCAACACAGGAATCCCAAAGCAATCCAGAAGCTGCGTGAAAAGAGAAGCAAAGAACAGAAAACATCGCTCACTAGCTAGAAGATGGGCAAGTAAGTAGGAACAGGAGTCAGTGTTTGTGCAGCATTTATCACTGCCAGGCCTGGACTAAGGGCTCCATCTGGATTACTTTAATCCTCACCACAACCCTATGAGACTGATGCTACAACTTCATTTTATAGATGAGAAAATGAAGCTATAAAAGGAGAAATGGGTCACCACAAGTCACACAGTTAAAAATGGGAAAGCCAGTTGCTGAATCGCAGAATTCCGCCCACGGACCTGTGATTTCCCTCTCCAGTCCCACTCGTGTTTATCCGTCAGCCCTGGAGGCAGACTGTCCTTCCTGCACACATCCATTCACTCAGGGAGAAAATATTTATTAAACATTTCAAATGTGCAACGCACTGTGAGAGGAGCTGGGAAGAGACCTCGCTTGAGCAGAATAGATAGAAACTAGAAAAGACAGAATAAATAATTCTATCACCAGATTGTTTAACTGCAGTTGGGCTAAGTGCTACTGAGCAGTACAGGTTACTGTGACAGGCCACACACACGCAGTGTGTGACCCCGGACACAGTCCAGCCGTGCCCCGGGAGACAGGCACTTGCTCAGAGCAAACGCCTCTTCTCACCTCTATCACATGCTCCTCCAGCACCTAAGACCTTGGTCCAGAAAACACCTGCTATACCCTAATACTGCCCATCTGAAAGGCATGCCAAAATTACAATCAATCTGAAATCATTTACAAGATAAAAGAAAACAGAGATGGCACTCACTCAGGTCTTTGGGGGTTTTTTTGTTTATTTGTTCATTTGTGTTAAGACAGAGTCTCACTTTATTGCCCTGCATAGAGTGCTGTGATGTCATAGCTCACAGCAAACCCAAACCCTTGGGTTTAAGTAATCCTGTTGCCTCCCGAGTAGCTAGGACTACACGTGCCTGCCTCAAGGCCTGGTTAATTTTTGTATTTTTAGTAGAGATGGTGTCTCACTCTCGCTTAGGCTGGTTTCCAACTCCTAGGTCAAACAGTCCACCCACCTCAACCTCTCAAGAGTGCTAGGATTATAGGCATGAGCCACCATGTCCGGCCACTCAAGTCTTGAATTCACACATTTTATGTGAATAAGGATACCTTAATGCACTGAAGTGTATTAGATGAAAAACTGTATTCCTGATACTAATACTAATACTCCCAAAACTGTTTTATTTTCACCCTGTTGTCTATTTTTTAGACCTTGTCACTGATTCTCTCTAGATCTGTTTAGTCGTAGACACGTCAGGCCCCTCCATCTCCAGCCGTCCATTCGGTCCTGTCCAGAGCTGTTTGCTCGCTGCCTTTCACGTCGGCATCATCACTGGAGTCCAGCACACCACGTGTAGGAATAGGCATCCTGCCTGGTTTCTTATTCCAGCTGCAGAACTCTAATTTCCTAAGTGCTTTAGTAACAAACCATTAAATGATGGGAAGGATAATAGCTTGTCCCGGAAGACACCAGCAGAATCCAGCCATGATGGCTTAACGAAGTCTGGACTACATTACTTAAACAAAAAAAGTACAAAAATGCACTCTAAAAACTATCACAGAAGACTCCCTATCCTTGCGTCCTAAAATCAAAGCTAAATCTGTTCTATCTTTAACAATTTTTGGTGAGCAATGAATGGCCCTATCCTAAGGGAACTGCCTATGTCATGCTCAGAGCTCCAGTGGGCTCAGGCCCGAGTCCTGCCACTGGCCCGCTCCAGCTCATCAGTCTTGGAGTGAAATATGAAATAAAGAGATCACAGCACGTGATCGCACAGGCCCCCTCCCAGTCTAACATTCCAAGACTGCTCATCTGAGGCCGTCACCATCATTCATTCATTCACATGAACCTCTTTTTCAGAAGGTGTTCCTGGCAATGGGTATCTTCTCTTTGATGTTTTCAGTTCCAAGAGTCTCATTTAATTTAATATTTCAAAACGATTATACAGTCACAGTAAGATCCTGGGGACATGAGTATAAAAATGAGTTGGACCTTATTAGAGGTACAAACATAGGAAAGAAAAGAAAGTGAGATTGAATTAGGCCTTAGAGAATGGGAGGAGGTGTTCAAAAAGGGTTGTGTTCTAGAAAGAACATGGCAGCAGAGACAAAGCAGTCTGGGTGGGGAACCAGCCGGTGTGGCTGTACAGTGGGACTCAGCAGAAACCTACCAGCCACATCATGAACATACAGGAACTACCTCACCACTATTTGCAATCACTTCAAAGAAATCCTTAAGAAGGAGGTTCAAAGACTTACCTAACCCAAATTTCCACCCTCTCAGATTACCCAGACCAGAGATTTACTCAAGTAGAGAACCAGTTTGAATTATTCCAGGGCCAGGGACCTCTGCTGCTATCAGGAGCTTTAGTTTAGATGCCTTTTTATATAATATGTTCCTTGCTAAGACGATATAAGTACATGACTTTTTTTTTAGAGACTGAGTCTCACTTTGTCACCCTCAATAGAATGCCTTGGCATCACAGCTTACAGCAACCTCCAGCTCTTGGGCTTAGGCGATTCTCTTATCTCCCAAGTAGCTAGGACCACAGGCGCCCGCCACAATGCCCAGCTATGTTTTTGTTGCAATTTGGCCAGTGCTGGGCTTGAACCTGCCACCCTTGGTATATGGGGCCGGCAACCTACTCACTGAGCCACAGGCGCCACCCCATTACATGACTTTTGACAACCAAATGCTTAAGTTTCGCTAAGAGGCTAGGATGAAAAAAATCGTTGATGGTACAAGGCGTGAGCTTTAGTACCAAAAACCCAAACTGTAAGTGTTTTGGTTATCTGTGTTTAGATCTCATACCAATCCAAACATTCTTTCATTATTAGACAGCAAAGTTTCCGGAAATTGTAATTAATTAAAATGTGTGTGAGATCGTGAGAGTAGATATGACTAGAAAAACCGATCTCTACCTGCTGAGGTGTGCATACTCAGTGCTAACTGTGCCGACACCTACTCTCATTTGTGGTAAACTTCATCCTAGGGGAACTCGTGGTTTTAACTCGTGGTTTTTATGACATTCTGGGTTCTTTGTGTACCTCCTATGATTTCTGTCCTAACAAAGTATTTCCTGATTTCTAGCTTTTCTAATGACAAAGTAAGCACAATGGTAAAGAAAATACTTTATAAAACGCATTCTGTTAGTAACCATGGAAAAATACTAAGTGTTCATCAATCTATATCTTTTCCAAGTGAAATAAGTCTATTTTCATTCTAATTTTTCTGATCTCTAAAATTTGGAGAGCACATAAGAGCATGTCTGTGGAACAGGCATTGTGACTCATGCCTATAACTGAAGCACTCTGGGAGGCTTAGGCCTCAGCAGGAGGGTCCCTTGAATTCACAAGTTGGAGACCAACCTGAGCAAGAGCAAGACTCTACCAAAATGTAGAAAAATTAGCCAGGCATTGCAGCAGACATCTCTAGTACCAGCTACTGGGGAGGCTGAGGCATCAGCCTGACTCACAGCAACCCAGATCACATGAACCCAGGAGTTAGAGGTTGCTAGGAGTTAAGCTAATGCCAGGGCACTCTAGCCTGGGCAACAGACTCTGCCTCAGAACAAAAAAAGAAAAAGAAAAAGAACACATCTGGTTTTTGCACAGTAAGAAAGTGATACATCAGAACGTTATAAATTTATTAAACTGTGACAACTAAACTTGGCACTGGAGTCTACCTCACATTCACTTCCCTTTATAAAACATTTTGTTGTTTTTAGCAGTAAGTCAGTGTCAGGACACATCCCATGCTTTGCTACCGTTGAGACAATTGAAATCAGTCTTTCTCAGCTGCATGAAGTTGAAAAGCACTGCAATGTAGGGACATTTTTCTTTCAGTCCAGCAAAAATAAACCTAACAGCAAAATAGGGATGGGAGTTTTGCCTTTGGCTACCACCTCTCCCCAAAATTCCTTCCAGTGGTTCCTTTGTCATGAATATCCTTTGTATAGTATTATACAAAGGTATATTTACTTTCTTTTCTTTTGTTTTTGAGACAGAGTCTCACTCAAGTTGCCCTGGGTGGAGTGCCCCAGCATCACAGCTCACAGCAACCTCAAACTCTTGACTCAAGAGAGATCATCTAGCCCCAGATTCCCAAGTAGCTGGGACTGTAGGCATGCGCCACCAAGCCCGGATAGAGCATGGGGTCTCTCTCCTACTCAGGCTGGTCTCCAACTCCTGAGCTCAAGTAATCCACCTGCCTCAGCCTCCCAGAGTGCTAGGATTACAGGCGTGAGCCACCGCGCCAGCCAGGTATATTTACTTTCATATGCCATGTTTGAGCAGCACACAAGACAGAACTCTTATCAACATCACAGCACCAACTGCCAACTAAATATTGATGCTTATTTAGGTAGGAACTGTTCTAATCTGTGACAGCATTAGCAGTTTGAGAACTCATTTACTTATTTATGTTTTTACTAATTCCAGAAAACATTACCCATTAGAGCAGATGCTCCCCTGGGAGACACAAACCATCCACCTGTGCTTGGGTTCTCTCCAAGTGAACAGGTTTTCAATGAAAGTTAACACACGTATGAGTTCATGTTCTTCTCCTGAAGCTATAAAATCCACAGGAGTCAGAGGGCGCCCCTCTTACCTGCACACTGGTTAAAGCTGTGTACTGGTAGGCTCTGACCATCAGGGGGCGCCCCTCTTACCTGCACACTGGTTAAAGCTGTGTACTGGTAGGCTCTAACCATCGGAGGGTGCCCCTCTTACCTGCACACTGGTTAACGTTGTGTACTGGTAGGCTCTGACCATCAGGTAATTAGCTTCCACATCTGCCAAGGCCAGCAGAATGTACTTCCACCACTTTCTTTTCAAGATTATTAAAAGGTTATCACTGCCTGGTTGAAAGAAATCTCAGTTAGTACATGTTACTTGAAAATGATATCACGTTTGTTAACTTTGAAATTAAAGAGCCAAAGCCAGTGTTTACTTTGCATAACAAATGGGGCCTTTCCTAATTTCCATTGCTCATAACTCAAACTCCTGAAACAGCTCAAAGTTTTTAGAGTCAAAGCTTTTCTAGTATGAGACCCAAGTTAAGCTATCATCATAGACTAAATGTTCAATGAAAGCACCAGAAAGAAAGTAGGAGAAAAGTGGTTCGATCCCCTTTCCTAGCCAGGTGCAATGGCATGCCCCTGAAACCCCAGCGACTGGAGAGGCTGAGGCAGGAGGATCACTGCAGCCTCAGAGTTTGAGACCAGCCTGGGCAACATAAGGAGACCCCACTCAAAAAAAAAAAGTGGGGGTAGCGCCTGTGGCTCAAAGGAGTAGGGCACCACCCCCATATACCGGAGGTGGTGGGTTCAAACCTGGCCCTGGCCAAAAACTGCGAAAAAATAAAAATAAATAAATAAATAAATAAAAGTTTTTAAAAAAAATGAAAGAAACAAAATGTCCCTTTCCACTGCAACAGAAATATAATATCCAGATACAAACTTGGATGTCATCCTATTTCTAAACAAGCCACAGACTAGCCTAGGAAATAAAATGTTTTCTATAAATTAATTGGTAACTTAACTTCCATTCATGGGCTTCTTCAAACAAAATTCTTCATGAAACTTGAGTCAGTGATAAGCTTAGGAAAAGGCTTAGTGGCACCATTCAAGAAACATCTTTTATTCCCTCCCCCCATTCTATATATTCAAATTAATTGGCCAGGCCTATAACCAAGGCCTGGTCTTCCACTTGGAAGATTGAGGCCTCGAGAGGACTGCTTGAAGCCAGGAGTCTGAGACTTTTGAACAGTCTCAGGGGGACTGCACTGACATATTCATGAATTTCACTCACTTCCTAACAGCCCATGCTGCCAGAAAAGAGCAAAATCAGGGTTGTTAACCACATACCAGTTCTACTTCCGACTCCTAAAGCTCTTACCACATTCGGCGCTTTTGCCTCAAGATGTTTTTTCTTTTCCCATAATGTGAAACATTTGTTTCTATTTTCTTTAAAATAGACACATACTAATAGAATTCACATGCACTGAGGTTGATTTTTAAAAAAGGATTAACAAGCCTGGCATTGTCACTTACACCTATAATCCTAGTTCTCTGGGAGGCTGAGGCTGGTAGATTGCTTGAGCTCAGGAGTTAGTGACCAGCTTGAGCAAGAGGGAGACCCCATCTCTACCAGAATAGAAAAACTAGCCAGATGTTGTGGCAGGTGCCTGTAGCTACTCAGAGGCTGAGGCAAGAGGATCACTTGAGCCCAAGAGTTTGAGGTTGCCGTGAGCTGTGACGCCATAGCACTCTACCCAAAATGACAGAGCGAGACTGACTCGGCGTCAAAACTACAAGGAAAGAAAAGGAAATTCCCGCCTTGGACATACCTGACTGAAATGCCAGCATCACCGTGTAAACGAGGCACAGTAAGCAATAGTTGATGAAGCTCTGGAGCATGGGAGTGTTTACTTTGTATCTTTCTGCCAAATACTGGCTGGTGATGGCCGTTCCACATATACACAAGGACAGCATCTGACCCAGAGCAATTGTTTTCAAAATATTCCTAGAAAATAAAGGAGGAAATCAGAGTAACTTGCGAGCAATTTGCACCTTTCACACACACACTTCAGTGTTAAACACAAAGCAAAATGCTAATTATTCCAGGCAGTTCTTTATTTCGTTTTATTTTTTCATGTGCACAAGAACTGAATTGTTGGATTTTGAGAGACTACATTTTTTTTTTCAGAGACAAAGTCTGACTTTGTTGCCCTCATAGAGTGCAGTGGCTTCACAGCTCACAGCAACCTCCAACGCTTGGGCTTAGGCGTTTCTTTTACCTCAGCCTCCTGAGTAGCTGGACTACAGGCACCTGCCACAGCGCCCAGCTGGGTATTTTTGTTGCAGTTTGGCCAGGGCTGGGTTCGAACCCTCCACCCTCAGTATAGGGGGCCAGTGCCCTACTCACTGAGCCACTGGCACTGCATGAGAGACTACATTTTTATTCTCTTTTACATTTCTGATCCCCTCCTTTCTCACAAAGACACATTCCCTATTTCATTGATGATGACATAGATGATTACTTAACTATGTCACGCACTATTTGAAATGTGCACATATCTGTGTGTCTGTATGTATTGCTTTTTTAAAAAACTCACCAGGCCAGGTGCGGTGGCTCATTCCTGTAATCCTAACACTCTGGGAGGCCGAGGCAGGTGTATTGCCTGGACTCAGGAGTTCGAGACTAACCTGACTAAGAGTGAGACCTCATCTCTAAAAATAGCCAGACATTGTGGTGCGCACCTGTAGTCCCAGCTACTCAGGAGGCTGAGGCAAAAGGATCACTTAAAGGTTTAAGGTTGTTCTCAACTATGATGCCATGGCACTCTACCCAGGGTGACAGAATGAGACTCTGTCTTAAAAATAAACAAACAAACACATAAATAAATAAAAATTCACCACTAAGGGCAGCACCTGTGGCTCAGTGAGTAGGGCATGGGCTCCGTATACCGAGGGTGGTGAGTTCACCCCTGCCCCGGCCAGACCGCAAAAAAAAATAGCCGGGCGTTGTGGCAGGTGCCTGTGGTCCCAGCTACTCGGGAGGCTGAGGCAAGAGAATCACCTAAGCCCAAGAGCTGGAGGTTGCTATGAGCTGTGACACCACGGCACTCTATCGAGGGTGATAAAGTGAGACTCTGTGTAACAAAACAAAAAAAAATTCACCATTAACTCTAGGTTTAGATTCTCCCTATTCAGTAGATGTGAAGCACTTTCTCCTCCTCTCTTACTCTGAGATACCTGATTTCTTCCACTGCCTTTCTAGAAGCACTGATTTTCAAGGTTGCCTGTACTTTAGAATCACAGATCTTGGAAGTGGGTCCTATCTCAGCTGAGTCTTCAGGTGAGCCTGCTGCCTGGTGAGAGGCTCCCAGGCTCTGATGCAGGGGGCAGAGCTAAGCCGTACTCAGACTCCTGATTGATAAAACTGTGAGATGATAAATGCACGTGTTTTAAGCCACTAACCTGGTGGTGATTTGTTGCACAGCAAGAGATAATTGGAACTTTGTTGTCACTCAATAAGTTTATTGAACAAATGAATGTAAACGGATAAAGAAATTCCATACTTCCCCAATGAGATACACTAGTCAAAGATAAGAATTAGGACAGTGGGCTCAGCGCCTGTGGCTCAAGCAGCTAAGGCGCCAGCCACGTACACCTAAGGTGGCGGGTTCGAATCCCCAGGCCGGGCCCGCCAAACAACAATGATGGCTGCAACCAAAAAATGGCCAGGCGTTGTGGCGGGCGCCTGTAGTCCCAGCTACTTGGGAGGCAGAGGCAGGAGACTCACTTGAGCCCAGGAGTTGGAGGTTGCTGTGAGCGTGATGCCACAGCACTTACCCAGGGGGACAGCTTGAGGCTCCTGTCTCAAAAAAAAAAAAGAATTAGGAC
>CAUYTI010065806.1:0-21849 GCA_963575145.1 Galago senegalensis
GCAGGTGCCTGTGGTCCCAGCTACCTGGGAGGCGGAGGCAAGAGACTCGCTTGAGCCCAGGAGTTGGAGGTTGCTGTGAGCTGTAATGCCATGGCACTCTACCCAGGGGGACAGCTTAAGGCTCTGTCTCAAAAAAAAAAAAAAAAAAAACCAAACAAATTCCAAGTCAGGACAACTCACTGAATCTTCTGTCCTTCCCCAGCAGTGACATTCTCGGCCTCAACCTACAGCATCGAGCATCGGACTGTGGCCTCCCGAGGGCTTGGGAGGCTCTGACCTGGCTCCAGTCCATATGGCGGTCATCTCAGGTGCTCCCAGATGAGGCTGGGTGGGCTGAGTTCTGGGGTCACAGTTGGCAAACATGCTCTGAATATAAGCCCTTCGGTGGCTTTGCCAGGAAGGACCTGCCCAGATGCCAGGACCCCTGCCCAGGTCAAGCCAGACCCATGGCCTTGGCCCCCAGAGCCCAGACAGGCCAACCACTGTTTCTACCTGATGTTTCTGTCCTGGCAGAGGCTGGGAGTGCAAGATAAACAAGCAGGTGGTCCTGCCTCTCCCCAAGCTCTTCAATCAGCACATGGCTGGCAGGATGGACAGACTGTGGCTGGATGGTATCCATCCACGGTGCTGCCTCCTCTGGGAAGGCTGTTCCTTCCTGCAGGAAGGTCCCTTAACATGTAGGACCCTTTGAGGGGCCAGCGTTCACTCAGGGGGTGGGGATGGGGTGAGAGGGACATTTATGGGATGGAAAGGGGCCTCATTAGAGGGGTCCTATACAGGATTTGGGGGCCCCTTGAGAGCAGAGGTGGGGCTCAGGCATGGTAGCCAGAGGGCCCCTGCGGTAGGCATGGCTGCTGTGCTTTGAGTGCCTGTGGACCCCAGGAGGCTGGAGGGGAACAGTGCCAGTCAGCAGGTTTCTCTGGGAGGGGGGATGGTCCAGGGGGACATCCAGGGAGAGGACTTGGCCTCTGTAAAGCCTGTTCTGAAGCAGGGTCGGGCACAGTGCAGACGGCAGGGCTGAGGGGGCCTTGTGGTGGCTGACCCCTGCCATTCCCTGCAGGCAGCTGCCCTCTTGCCCCTTCCCCCCTGTGCCCAGCTGGTGTTGTTGAGGGGCTGGGATTTCCCAGCCAGCTCAACTAGAAACAGGAGCCTCAGCAGGCATTGTTGTGCCACAGCCACCCAGACCCCCAATGCTGGTATGCAGACTGTGCCTCATCAGCCCTGGGGTGGGCTCGGGATCGCTCTGCCCAACTCTGTCCAAGGGACCCTGTCCACCCTACATCCCAGCTTGTTTTCCCAAAGACAAAACCAGGAGCTGCTTGATAAGCTCACCTCCTCCTCCACCCTCTAGCTCCAGAGAGAAAGCAACCTGGGCATGCGTCACTGGCCATATGACTTGCCTGGTCTCATGGGGCCTGTGTGGTGGTCCAGGCCTTTGTAGGGCTGTGAGGCCTGAGGGCTCAATTTGGGATGCCTGCTCCAGTGTCTAGGCCTGCCTGGCCTGGCCCCAAAGAGCCCAGGTGGCCACTGGCAGAGGCCCTGGGAGGAAAGGCACCAGGCTCAGGCCCTGGTGTGGACCCTGTCTTATACCCTGTGGCCCTAAGGGGCCTGGCATGGGGCTGGGCACAGCTCCAGCCTCTACTGGTCAATGTGGCTTGATCTTAAGCCACCTAGACAGAGCCAGCCACAGATTGAGGCCAGCCACGGTGACATAGCCTGCTTTTAAGCCATCCCCTTGTGCCGGGGCTATGGGTCAGCTGGTCAGTCATGCCACAGGCACACAGCTGTGCACTGGTGGGAGGTGAATGCAGTATAAACCTCTCTGGGGTAGTCTGTGAACCTGAAAAGAAGGTCAAGTGCTCACGTGCCCTTTAAGCCAGTGATGGACTTCCAGAAATTTACCCTCAGGAACACAACCCAGTATAATCCACACCTGTGGGAAGGGAGGAGGACACACTCTGTGGTGTCATGCCAGGGAGTGGGTGAGAGCGTGTGTGAGAGTGCTGCCACCCAGAGTGGGCCCAGGACCTCCTGGAGGCACGGTGCCAGCATTATGGTGTGTGAGCTGGTGTGCATGACCGTCCCATATGGTTCTACACAATGTCACCTACTGTGAGAAAATGCCCAGCTGTCACCAGGCTGAAATACGGAGAAGTGAGAGGCGCTGGAGCTTACGGGGAACAGGAAATGAAGGAGCCTGTGGCTGATGTTAATGGAGGTGCAGCAGAAGCCCAGGTCTGGCCACCTATGCCTCATCTCAGGGAGCCAACACCCCCACCCTCAGGCAGTGGCCCCCATAGCCCCTGTCTTGGTTTCCACCCTCACCCCAGCCAGGTAGCTGCCCTGGTTCCCAGGACCCTAGGGCTGACCAGTCCCTAGGCCCTCTCCTAGTCTCTCTCTTCTTTCCCCTAGCACATTCTTCTGCAGAGGCCTGTCCACTCCAGGGGACAGGGACCCCCCCAGGTGAGGCAGACACCCTCCCTGCATCCCCAGTGTGAAGTAGGCCATTATTGAACACTTCCAACCAGGATGTGTATACATTCGGTGCTCAATGACCAGACTGGTTTGGCTGAGCAAGTGAGCTTTCTCACCTTGAGAGCTGCTCCTCGGGCAGGCCCGAGTGGGCAAGAAAAGATGGAGCAGGAGGGGCACCAGAGACACCGGCCCCTGGGCGTCACACACTGCAGGCAGTGGAGCTGGGCAGGGAGGGGCACACCCAAGGGGGCAGCCCCTGTGATCTCTCTCAGATGTCTCTCGGGAGGGTGGGTAGACCCACCTGGTACACACCAAGGTCACAAGGGGCGTCTGGGTGGAACTTACTTTCTTTTTAAAATTTTTTTTAAGTCATAACTTTGTACATTGATGCATTTATGGGGTTCAGGGTACTGCTTCTATATACAATGTGAAATGCTTACATTGAACTAAGTAACACATCCATCACAATTATACTCATTTCTTAATAGTTTTGAAATGTACCATTGCATCATGCACATTAGGTGAGGTCCCCTCAAATACCCTCCCTCCTCCCATATCCCTCCTCCCCTCCCCTCTCTCTCCTCTTCTCTTCTACTTTCTGGACTATAGTTATGTTTTGCCTTTCATATGAGTGTGTAGCTGATTATATATTGATTTCATAGTAGTATTGAATACATTGGATACTTTTTTTCCATTCTTGAGATACTTTACTAAGAAGAAAATGTTCCAGCTCCATCCAGGTAAACATAGAAGATGTGACATCTCCATCTTTTTATAGCTACATAGTATTCCATGGTATAGATATACCAGGATTTGTTAATCCATTCATGGGTCAGTGGGCACTTTGGCTGTTTCCATGTCTTGGCTATTATTAATTGGGCTGCATCCAACTAAAAAGACCAATTTCATATCCTTTGTTAGGTAAATTCCCAGATATTTCATCTTCTTTGGCACTACTGTAAAAGGAATAAAGTCCTTGACTGTTTTCTCAGCTTGACTATTGTTGACATATATAAAAGCTACTAACTTCTAAGTACTGCTTTTGTATCCTGAGATGCTGCTGTATTCCTTGATCACTTCTAAGAGTTTTGAAGTTGAGTCCCTGGGATTTTTCAGGTATAGGATCATATCATCAGTGAAGAGTGAGAGTTTGATCTCCTCTGACCCTTTTTGGATAGCCTTGATCACCTTCTATTGCCTGATTGATGGCTAAGACTTCCATTACTATGTTGAATAGCAGTGGAGACAGTGAGCATCCTTGCCTCATTCGTGATCTGGGTGGAAATGTTTTCAATTTTACACCATTCGATATGATATTGGCTGTGGGTTTGCTGTAGAAGGGCTCTATCAGTTTAAGAAATGTCCCTTCTATGCCTATTTTCCTAAGTGTTCTGATCACAAAAGGATGCTGGATATTATCAAATGCTTTTTCTGTGTCAATTGGGAAAATCATATGGTCTTTGTTTTTTATTTTATTGATGTGATGTATTATATTTATAGCTTTGCATATGTTGAACCAACCCTGTAACTCTGGAATAAAACCAACTTGATCATAGTGTATAATTGTTTTGATGTGTTGCTGAATTCTGTTTGCTAAGATCTTATCGAATATTTTTGCATTGATATTCATTAATGATATTGGTCTATAATTTAATTTTTTTGTTGGATCCTTTCTTGGTTTGGGTATCAGGGTGATATTTCCTTCATAAAATGTGTTGGGAAGTATTCCTTCTTTTTCTATGCTTCAGAAAAGTTGTGTAATATAGGTACTAGTTCCTCTTGAAAAGTTTGAAAGAATTTGGATGTGAAGCCATCTGGTCCCAGACTTTTCTTTTTGGGGAGATTTCATATTATTGACACTATTTCAGTGATTGATATAGGTCTATTCAAGATTTCTAATTCTTTCTGGTTGAGTGTAGGAAGGTGGTGTGCCAGTCTCAGTCCCCTGTCTGGCAAATATCTGTTCACAGGTTCTGTTAGAGTCAGGGTACCACACCCCACCCACAGGTCTCAGTATTCACCCGGTAATCCTCTGCTCACCAGCCCCACTGGAGATAGGGGATCACACTCTAGCCCTCAGGTCTTTGTTCACACCCAGCAAGCCACTGCTCCAGGGTTCTGTTGGAATTAGGAGACCACGCCCTTGCTCTCAGGTCTTAGTCCACACCTAGCAAGCCTTTGCTCATAGGCCCAGCAGGGTCTGGGGACCAGCCCTGTTTGCCAAACTCAGTCCACAAAGGGCAACCACTCTCCCACTGTGGGTGCCATCAGAGCCAGGGGTTCTGCACGCTGTTTTCCCAGACACAGCCCAAACTGAGGGTCAACACCACTGCTGGCTGGGAATCATCATAACCATGGGACAGCTCCTCCACCTCTTGAGTGTCCCTTTCTTCCTACACCCTCTTTCTTCCCCTTTAGTCACAGAGTCCATCCTGATGGTTAGTGTTCCACACTATGCCCAGATCTCTTAGGACAAGACCAAACACTCTGTGCTCTGCAAGAGGTAGAACTTCAGACCACGTGAGTGGGAAAGGGTGGACTGGGATTTTGGACTTGTGGGGGAAAATATCTGTTCAATTTTATGCCCAGCAGAGTGATGTCTAGTTCATATCAGGCCTGCAAGCAGGTTCCTGTATATCTTGGGAATTTCCAAACTACTGCCTAGGATGGATGACTGCCTCCAAATGGTCTGTTAAAGGTCAAGAATTCAATCAGCTTATTCCCCCAGAACTCTGTTTTGTGGCCTTGTTTTCATTGCAGGGTTTAAGAATGGTTTTATGTAAGGTTAGTGGAATAGATATCAGTTGATCAATGGACTCCTTGGCGCCAGGCAGTCCTGGACCTGGGTCAGGAGGTTTGAGTCACTTGTTTATTGATTGTGTGTACTTGCAGTATCGCCTATATAAGTTGGAGGGAAAACAAAGAACTTTGCTACATGCCAAAAGACAGCTTGTAATCTTCCTTATTCACAACAGGATTTCACTGCAGGCATTATCCTCTGCGACTCCACATCATGCACCCCTTCACACAACAAAGTATCATTAATTTCTGAACTGTTATACTACCATAAAGATCTCTTGAGGTTAACACGGAAACAAGTCCTTGACACAATAGTCCACAAGTACAAATTTCTGAGAGTATCCACAGATCTAACAAAGGTTAAGAACCATTGTCCCAAATTCTTTCCCTCCAGTTCACCTTCACATTGCTTCTGGAGTTAAACTAGAGGAACCACAGGGTGCACTGTGTGTAGTACTTGGAAAGGTGCACAAGGGGAGTGTTTGGGGGTACCAGTGACATTGTTTCTTAAGCTGGTGCTGGTTACATAGGTAGTTAATAGTGAAAACTCAAGAGTTGTATATTTAAGTATGTGCCCTTTTAATATATACAGCATACTGAAATATAAAATCCCCACAAATTTTTAGGCAGAAGAATAAATTCTCCTTAGTGTAACAACTCTCGTGATCTCCACTTACTTAAGAGCAGCCTTACCTTCCCTCACATTCCCAAGACCCCAGGCAACCAGGAGTTCACCCTGTAGCTAGCAGGTTCTCTAACAAGTCATTATTTCCAGACACTATTTGCTTTCCCTGGTACTCTCATCTTAAGACGCTTTAGTCTTGAGCATCACCTTCTCTTGAGATTAAACTTTTTCCTTCCCTCCTTTTCTAGGCACTTCATTTCACTTTCGAGAGCCCTCAGCATGTTTGCATCATTTTCTTGGGAAACAAGTGAACATGTAACTTGTTTTCTCTCTTTTTAGAATAATCACTTTTGAGGGGGCTTTTTTTTTTATATATATAAGTAATGATTTATACAGTCAAGGACTAACTATTGCTGCTGGATTTTTGAGCTACCACTCTAGGATTCATATCCAAGAATGTTAAAAATTATGTAGGAATATTATAAGTACCAACAATGGCAGGGTTTCTGCTCAGGTAACCATACATCAAGGTGATGTAATTCCAACAAAAAGCAAATACTTCAGTGTCCATACAGCAAAATCACACATTTCAGTTTTTAAAATACTGAACATAGGTCTAAGAATCTCAGTCTTAGTTAGGACAGTGGTCTGATACAGAATAAATAAAACTGGGAAAATTCAGGACAAGATAATTTTATTGAGGAATCAGGTGTAGTTTGTTATTTTTGTGTGCTTTTAACCAAGCTAGAAGCTCTGTTCTGAAACATTAACTGTACAGTAACTATGATACCTAAATTGAATAGGGAGTGCACAGAGATAGTTATCACTCTATACACGTACCGTAACCTCCACATTTACATTCAGGCAGAGATATGGGAGGATAAACGTTTGGAGGTGATTTTTAGAATAGCTGGGGTATAAGTGAAAGAGAGGTCATTTGCCCAAACCATTAGGAAATTATAGAATTGCAGAGTTCTGATGATTTGAAATTCTATAGTCAGGCACTAAAGAACCTAGACTTAACTTTCGGTGAACAACTCCAGAAAAAGTTAACTAGTCAGAAAGATTTAAGTTAGAACAAATGAGAACAATTTTCTTCAAATCCTTGATTCTAATTTTAAAAACACAGTAATGTATTTGACAGAATTGATTTTACACTAACAAAGTACTCTTTACACAAAGCAACAAAACAACAGGTTTTAATGATCAAAACAGATGAGTTAATAGGTTTATAAGAATCATTAACTAAGGGAAACCCTAAATCCAAAAATAAGGATTTAAAAATTGCATGCAAACTCTGGTTACCATAAAAACCAAGGCAATACCAAAATATCTCAGCTTCCTAGCACAGACCCAGGTCTTTTTTATTTCTAATTCTTGGTAATAAAAATATGTACACTTCACATGCTCCTGGTTGTGGAGGGATAAGCTTATTCATAGAGAATTACAAGTATCTTTCATAGGTGGGAAGACACAAAAGAAAAATACATTTGTCCACTTTTGGAGGGGAAAATATAAAGGCACTCCCAAAGGTTCCTTGGTAACACTTTTGCTAAGTTTGTTAATTATTCACATGATCTTTGATGGTTCACTCATTTCATTGATCTGGGATCCACCAGGCATTGGAACTGCTTTTAACTCACATGTCAAATAACTGACTTCCTTAAACAATGACAAAAAGTTAATATACTGGTTTCAGAACATTGGGGCTTTGTTTCCTTAACAATATATGTCTAATC
The DNA here is from genome assembly GCA_963575145.1 of Galago senegalensis. NCBI lineage: Eukaryota > Metazoa > Chordata > Mammalia > Primates > Galagidae > Galago > Galago senegalensis. The sequence continues at coordinate 7,639 of CAUYTI010065806.1, forward strand.
ACTGGACTTTGGCATGCACAGCCAAACGTATTATAGAACCAAAAGAACAATGAGCTGGGGCCAGAAGACTTCTTGTAATCATTATTAGTTTTCTAACATCAGCTAGTTCAACTCTGTCCTTTAGAGCACCTCCAATGGGCTCTTTAACTTCTCTGCTGAAAGATTTGTTAAAGAAAGATGCTTAGATATATTACCAAGTCTCTGATCATCAAAACAAAAAGAAGTGGAATTCAACTGCCCATAGGCAGTTGTCCACTATTCACAATCTTTAGAAATCATTTGCCTGAGGCCAAGAAGAATCTACTTTATCACTAAACATGACCCATGATGAGCCATATTAAAACTGCACTTGGGTAGTCTCAAATAAAGTATTTGAGCTTACATATTTCTTTATTTACTGCATCCATGCAGTGTGCAATTTCTGATGTTGAATGAGAGAAATGCGGCAATTGAAGGCTTCACCACAAGCATCACATTCGTGGGCTTCTTGGGTTTTCACTTCTGCATGGATCTTCTGATGGTTGACAAGACTACGCTGTTGACTGAAACTTTTGTCGCACTTCTCGCACTTATAAGGTTTCTCTCCTGTATGTATTCTCTGATGCTGAATAAGACCCGAGTTCCGGCTAAAGGCCTTCCCACATTCATCACATTTATGGGGCTTATTGCCTGTGTGAACACCCTGATGTCGTATTAGATTACATAGCTGACTGAAGCTTTTGCCACACTGTCTGCACAGATAGGGTCTCTCACCAGTGTGAATTCTCTGATGTTCAATAAGAAATGAGCTCCGACTAAAGCTTTTTCCACAAACAGTACATAAGTAAGGCTTTTCACCAGTGTGGATTCTTTGATGTTGTACAAGATGAGCACTAACACTGAAAGTTTTCCCACATTCATCACATTTATAAGATTTTTCCTTAGGGTACACCTCCTGCTGTATAACAAGACTACAATTTGGATCAAAACTGTCCTTAGTTTCATTGTATGGGTAAGTCTTCTCCCTGGTGTGAACTCTCTGATGCTGAATGAGACCTGAGCTTCTACTAAAGGCTTTTCCACACTCCTCACATTTATGGGGTTTGTCTCCTGTGTGAATTCTCTGATGACGAGTAAGGTTGCAAAGCTGGCTGAAACTTTTCCCACACTCTTTGCACTGATAAGGTCTTTCACCAGTGTGGATCCTCTGATGTTCGATAAGGAATGAGCTGCGGCTGAAGCTTTTTCCACATTCAATACAAAGGAAAGGCTTTTCACCAGTGTGGATTTTTTGGTGTTGTATAAGGTATGTACTTAATCTAAAGGCTTTCCCACATTCACCACATTTGTGAGGTCTTTCCCCAGTGTGAATTCTTTGATGCTCAACAAGCAATGAATTTCGACTAAAGCTTTTTTTACATTTGGTACAGTGATATGGTTTCTCACCGGTGTGAGTTCTCTGATGTTCAATAAGGTGTGACTTCCAACTGAAGGCTTTCCCACAGTCACTACATTTATGGGGTTTCTCACCTGTATGAATTCTTTGATGTTTAACAAGGCTCCTTCTCTGGCTGAAGCTCTGTTTACACTGATTACACTGATAAGGTCTTTCTCCAGTGTGGATTCTCTGATGTCTAATGAGGGTTGAGCTCACACTGAAAGTTTTTCCACAGTAGTTACACTCATAGGGCCTTTCTCCAGTGTGAATTCTCTGATGTTCAATAACAAATGAACTGCGACTAAAACTTTTCCCACATTCATTGCACTGAAAAGGTTTCTCACCAGTATGGACCCTTTGATGTTGAATAAAATGGGCTTTGCGGACAAAACCCTTTCCACATTCTTCACATTTGTGGCACTTCTCTTCTGAGTTTGGTCTCCTACGGATGTTAGTGTTTCCTCTGAACATTCTCTGTTCTTGGGTCAAAGATTCCCTTGGTATTTCCCATAAGAAGATCCCTCTTTGTTTATCCAACCTACCAACAAGTTCAAATGTTTCTCTACCCATGGGATCCTGGTCAATTTCACTTTTTATTCTTGTAACTATTACACCCTGTGGCTCCACTTCTTCCTCAATTTCTTCAATTTCTTGTTTCACAGTTGGCTCCTCATCCTTATCTCTGTTCAAAACATCTAAAACAACAAATAAAAATACAAACATTAGCCAAGCTCTCTGATGGCAAGGTGAAACAATAAACAATAAACAAAATAAGGTAATTAGGATAAATTACTATATCTATAAGATGTACTTTACTACCTCACAGTATTGTTATGAGAATTAAATTGGTTCATATACATAAATAACATTTAGAATAGCACTTGGCAAAGAGAATAAGCTAACACATTTAATGTTATACTATGCAATGAAATGGAGAAGGGCATGAAAAAAGAGTTCAGTAGGCAAAGAAAGAGACAGTAGGAGCAAGAAGAGTTGGGATGAAGGGCTAGCAGATCAACACTGAATTATACAAGGTCAGATGGGCAAACAAAAATAAAACAAGTAAAAAAGGTGGGATTAACCAGTCTATCAAGGAAGAGAGTAAAAAGAGAACAAAACCGGTAAGTTCAGGAAAATTTAGGGTGAGAAAGCATTATTGGACTGAAAATAGACCAAATAATTAATAGAAAGAAATACAAAAAAGATGCTAAGAAGGACAAAAAACAAAGAATCAGTGGAAACAATTCATTCATTAACCAGAATTTACTTGCTGCCCATTAAAAACATTCCAGGCACTATGTGATGAGCCAGAATTCAGAGATAAGACATGAAGCCCTCTACCAAATGGTGAGTATGATGATGAGTAAAAATAGGGGAAAGAAAATAATATGATAAAAATAAAAAGTAGCTCCTCCATGGAGACAAAAGAGCTTTTTTTTTTAAAAAAAAAAAAAGGACTGAAATGACATGGAATCTATGATATAAAGTGACTGAATAAAATAGGTATAAAGGAACACGGTTAGAGTTAATGGAAGAAATGAAGTAAAAAAGAGCAGTCTGTGGTAGCTTATGACTTCACCTACCGTTAAGTCCTACTACAAGTACAAATGATTGTCAAACTTTTAAACTTTAGATATAAGACCCAAGGTTCACCATCTTGTTCCAACTGAGAACCAGCATGACATCTGAGAAATAAAAATCTTACATGTGCTGAGGAAAAGAAAACAAAATTGTTTATGACAGTGTTTTTCAACCTTCTTTATACTATGGCACACTTTAAACTATAGTTAAAACTTCCATGGTACACTTAAATTATGTTGATCAAAATGTAGATTTAAAAAAAATATTTAGTATGCTTTGAACTTCTTTTGAAAATAATTTAATTAAGATTACTTTAAATTTTCATGGCACACCAAAGATCCTCTCATGGCAGACCAATGTGACGTGGCACATCTGTTGAAAATTACTGGTTTATTACATAATAGAAAGGTATATAGGACACTTAAGCCTGCTTCTGATTTCTTTCCTGATTTTCCATCTATTACTGCCTGTTAGGTAATTTTAGATTCAATCACTATCAAATTTACATTTGGCCTAAATAAGTTCCTTTTCATACTTTCCTTCTCTTAATTTTCAAATCTTCTAACTGTAGAAGTCATCTTTAAAATTTTTATTCACTTACTTCAAACAAGTTATTTTATTTAAAAAAATAACAACAAGCCTACTTTCTCTTACTCCTTCCTTTTAACAAAACTACTAGAAACTTGATTTTGTCTAAGGCTATTTACAGTGTCTCCTCTAAAATTCACTTTTAGTGCACTGTATTTTCTTTCACACAATAAAAAAGGATAAAAAAACTCCTTCAACTTTCTGCCCTCTACCTATAAAAGTATCTGCCAATGGTATATAAACATATACCCCATATTCCTATCCAAAGCTAACCCTATTGATCCTGCAGCAGTTATTTAATCATCACTATTCTTTTCCTTTTAATACTCTCCATTGACACCTTATTACTAAGATATAAATATGTCCAACTTTATCTTGAACCTGAATCCTTCTTTTGGTGAAAAGTCAACTTTTGGAAAAAGAAAATCTTAACAATGTAGCTTCCTATTACCCATGGGGTCTATGTTCAAACTTTTCCATTCAATCTACCCTACAACCTATTGTGAAATTTGGTTTGTTTCCGGCATTGAGGAAAACTTCTCCTTAAATCACCAATGACCTTCAAAGAAAATGTAACACTGGCATTTTTCAGTCCTTGTTTTATTCAGCAGCATCTGATACTGTTAATCACCCTCATTTCTTACATTACCCATTTCTGATTTTTATGCCATTACTTTCTTTTAGTTCCCTCCTTACTTCGTTGGCCTTTGCTGATAAATTTCCCTCATTTATTTATTTTCCTTTGTGAACTGTTTCATGTTACTGTTACCCAGGTATATATCCTTATTTGGTTTATATATGTGCTTCACAAAGAGCTCACAATTAACAAGATCGCCTGCTTCTATGTCTTGTCACCTCTAATTATCTCTTGAGAGGCACTTCCATCCATTACCCTAAAATCCCAAAAGAGGAAATCATCCCAGATTTCTCCCTTTATCTAACTCTTAATCAATCTCCCAAATCATGCATTCCCCTCTAGTATCAATCTTCTCCCTTTAACCATTACACTCATGTGGCCATCTAATAATCCTTCACTCTGGTCTTCAGGCTGCCCTCATAATTTATGTGCCTCACTGATTCTGGAAGAGATCCTTACAAAAACAGAATTCTATCCATGCTATCACCTTCAAGATGAAATCAAGACTCTACTATGATACTCAGAACTCTTCATGACAGTCTCTAAGCCTCAAGTCACTTTCCTACCTACTCTATCATACGTTATGTAGGTAAGTTGCTTATATTACAGTTTTTCATGCCATATCTTTACAGATCCTGCTTACTAAATATTCCTCAATACTTTATCTGGAAAACCCTCGGTTTCTCCTTAAGATTCAGTTTAAAGAAATAGTTTCTCTACAAAGCCTTCACCATATCTAGTAGACAGATTTCTATTTTTTATTACCAGCACCTGTCCATTACAGCCTTTATTACACTGTACTCTATAACACTTTGTTACATGTTTGTCTCTTCCATTGGATTAAAACTCTATGAGAAGGGAAAAAAAAATCTCTTCATAATGTTATTGTTCAGTGGATATTGTTCCAGGGTTTTGCTCAAAGACATGAGATAAAAATTATCATTACTTGAAGATAATATGAATATCTACCTACAACTCTTAAAACAATTTTATATATAATAGCAACAAGATTAAAAAACTGGCTTTTACTATGAAAAAACCAATAAATATTACAGAAAAATATGTTCTTTACAATAGTAACAAAAAATAATTCATAAAAAGACAAAAGGACAACTAAATAGACTCAACCAATGGCTAAAGAGATTCAAACTCTCTTATAAACTTCTCTTGAAGATGACAGACAAATGGCTAACAAACACATGAAAAAACGCTCATCATCCCTGTTCATAAGAGAAATGCAAATCAAAACCACTCAGAGATACTACCTCGCTCCAGTGAGATTAGTTCTCGTCACAAAGTCCCAAATCTACAGATACTGAAGTAGATGTGAAGATTAGGAACACTTCTGCACTACTAGTAGGACTGTAAACTAATATAACCTCTACAGAAAGAATTATGGAGAATTCTCAAAGAACTAAAAGTCAACTTTCCATTTGTTCCTGCAATCCCATTGCTACTCAGAAGAACAAAATCATTTTACCACAAGGATATTTGCACCACAACATTTATTATAGCTTAATTCACAACTGCTAAGATGTGGAAGCAATCCAAGTGCCCATGAACCCATGACCAGATTAAAAAATTGTCGTATATGTATACCATGGAATACTGTTCAGGCATAAGAAAAGACAGAGACTTTATATCTTTTGTGTTTACCTGGATGGAGTTGAAACACATTCTTATTAGTAAAGTATTTCAAGAATAGGAAAAAAAGTATCTAATGTACTCACTATTAATATGAAACAAATACATGAACTATATGCCCACATGAAAGAAAAAACACAAGTATAATCTAGTGAGGGGGAAGAGAGAGAAGAAAGAGAGGAGAGAGAATGGAGGGAGGTTGACTGGCAGGATCTCACCTTATGTGCACAATGTGAGGGTGTTCAGGACACCACCCTGGGTAAAGGACTCAACTACAACTTAAACTTTACCTTTAGAAACAAAAACAACATAACCTAAACATTTGTACCCTCATACTAATCTGAAATTAAAAAATAAATAAATAGTAGAATTAAATTAAATTTAGAGATTCAATATCTTAATTTTTCCCAAACAAATCTATGAAAGTAATCATATTCCAATCAAAAATCATACAGACCAATTAAAAAAACCCAATAAATCTAAATCTTAACTGGAAGAATATAGACAACCAGTTAAGTACATTCTGAAAAAAGATGCTAAGGAATGACTTATCTTACTGGGCATGAAATATAATATGTTGTTAAATAAAACAATGATACTGGCATAAAAATATTTATTATAAAAATAAATAGGATAATAATATCCTATTTATAAAAATATTTATTATAAAAATAAATAGGATAATAATATAGACACGTGAAGAAAATGAATGTAAGCCCCACAAAGAGCAGACTTGAAAAGACTATTCACTACATCTGGGCTTGGTAACGCTTATATGATAATGTCCCATTCTGTGGCTACAGCTACTTTGTCTACAGTGGACAGATGATGCAAAGTGGGTCTCTCCCAGGAATCTGGAATTGAAACTGAAATAGTTATTTAATCAGAATGTAGTTAAAACTGTAACTTATCAAATCAGAAGCTAAAAGGACAGACGCATGTGACTATGAGGAGGAAGGACTAGTGTACCATGGGGAAAGAGAGCACAAAAGAAGGTGGTTACAGACTGAATGTTTGTGTTTACCCCCAATCTCATACACTGATGCCCTAACCCTGAATGTAAGCTATGTGAAAGGGAAGCTTTGGGGAGGTAATTAGACTTAGATGAGGTCATGGGAGTAAGGCCCCCCTCAAGTGAATGGTATTCCTATAAGAAGAGGAAAAAACACAGTGTGCTCTCTCTCTCCCTCTGCCACATGAGAACATGTGAGAAGATGGCCTTTCATAAGCAGGAGAAGGCCTCGCCAGGAACTGAGTCTGCCAGCACCTTGATCTTAGACCTCCCAGGTGCCAACTGTGAGAGAAATGTCTGGCTAAGCCACCAAGGCAAATGGCATTTTGTTACAGCAAACTGAAATCTCAAAGATGAAGAATAATTCCTAATTTTCTGAGATTCCATTTTTGGTTTCAGTCCTTTTCTATGTCTAGCTATAATCATGTTCATATCTTCTATAAGAGATCTCTATAAAGATTTCCCTTGTTGCCTTAAGCTAGTTTGAGTGATTTCTATAATCTTTAACCAGTTTTGATAACAGAGTAGCTTGTTGAGAGCAGAGAGAAAAGGCAAGGAAATAGTAAAGTGGATACACAAAAACTTAGGATAGGCTAGGATAGGACTTAGCATGCTTTTTCAGTAAAGAACCAGACAAATATTTTTGGCTTTGTGAGTCATATGGGCTCTGTTGTAACTATTTGATTCTGACATTATATAGGGTGGACATAAAGTTCATGTTCAATTTAAAGTTCTAACTATTTTAAATTGCACACAAACTTTATATCTACTCTGTACCATGAAATAATCACAGACAATTACATAATAATAGAATGGGCATGCCCATGTTTTAGTAAAACTTTCTTTACAAAACTAGCAGTGGGCCAGATTTGGCTTGTGGGCCATACCTATCAATCTCACTATCCAAAAGAGTATAAAATGAACAGTTTTCTTGGTTTATAGAATGGGAGCATGGAGAACCAGAGTTTCTAGGGCCCAGCACAGTATTTGACAACTATTTATTGAGTGAATGAATAATCGAACAAATAATTAAAGAGAGACTACAACCAAAGAAGAAAAACAATGAGTTCCAGGTCTTATAGGTAAGAAGTTCCAGTTCTGTTAAGGACTGCCAATGAGGGCCAAGTAAGCTAAAGAGAGCATTAAAATTGAAGAGGTCAAAGAACTGACAGATCAAGTTATCACATGTGTGGTCAATGTAGTTATTAAGGTCTTTTTAAAAACAAAAAAACAGCATGGAAAGGAAAGGTAGGAATGAAGAGTCACAATTATGAAGCTAGAAGAGAGCAGATTATGAAAAGCAATAAGATGCAGTGGAAAAGAACATGACATTAGAACAGGAGACTCAAAGTCGTCTCTCAGGGGAGCACTCATCAAGGGGATGAAGATAGGGACTAGTGAGGAGCATGGAAAGATCGGGGAGGAAAAATACTAAATGACAGAAAGCTGTACTTAAGATGAAATGAAGAAGAGAGCCTGAAGTACAAATTACAGATGGGCTCAGCGCCACGCCTTTGTCCATATGGTATTCACACCCTGCAGTATATTATGGGCAGCCAGGGCTGGGTACTTGCCTGGTTTTATCGGCCAGAATACCATATGTATGGATAAGCTGGCAGTGACTTAGAGACATCATGCTGAATTTTAAAACAATAAATACATCAGCAGTGATATGGTTGCAGGCTGAAGTGGTGTGCAGGAAGTAACAGCTGAGGTATGGAAAGCTAGGCAGAGTCTATACTGGGGAGGACCTAATAAAACAGAATATGAAATCAAGATTTTTGTCCTTTAAGCTATAAGTAACCATCAGAAGTTTTTATTTGGGGGGCAGAGGGGACAGGGTCTCACTCTGTTACCCAGACTGGAGAGCAGTGACTCGAGCACAGAGCATAGCTCACTAGAACTCAAACTCCGTGCCTTAACCATTTCTCTCAATGGAGAAGTCAAATGGAAAAATGTATTTACTGTCCTCACAGTGATCAATGAGGTTAGAGAAAGCACACATAAAGAATGACTATAGTATAGTGTGATAAATTCAACAGAGGCATACACAAGGTAGTGCAGAGAATATAGTGCTTAACTCTGAAGAGAAGGCCCATGAAATCTCAATACAGGCATCCTCAAACTGTGGCCCATGGGGTGTTTTTGCCACCGCTGCCTGTCCTGTTTAGCAGCCAACTCGGCCCAGGGCCCGCAGTCCAGCCCTCCAACAGTCTGAGGGACAGTGAACTGGCCCCCTATTTAAAAAGTTTGAGGACCCCTGTCTTAATAGATTGAGACACGCCAGGTGTGAGTAACTTACATGGTCTTCAAATATGACCAGGAATTTGAGGTTTAACAGGGAAAAGGATGATGATGATAGAAAGCCACACTTATATGGTACTTACCACATGCTAGTCAGTGTCCTAAATGTTTACACACAGTAACTCATTAATGCTCACAATAATCTTATGACACAGCTATTGTTATTTCCATTTTATAAAAAAACAAAACAAAAACCAAACTGAGGCACAGTGAAGTTAAGTGTGTCACTCACAGTCACAAGGCTAAACAAGTGGTAGAATCAGCTTTTGAACCTAGGCAGTTAGGCTCTACATTTCCTTTCTGAGGTGGAGATAAAGATTGGAGATTTATCATCACACAGTGGTAACTGCTGAAGTGTAAAGTCCCCTAAGGAAAACATATAGTCTGGGAGAAAGTCTGAGAATGCAAGACGATGGAGGGAAGCATTAAAAAATTTCAGATACTCATAAAGAAGTGGATAGAATAAGGCCAAAAAAAGAAAAAAAAATGCCCAAAACTCATTGCATCTGACAATGAGTTAACAGTGTTAAATTGTTCTGTGTTAACAGTGTTAAATGATTTAAGGGCAGTGTTATAGACAAGACAAAGGGGCTCAGAGATAAGGGAAGGTAAAGAAATACAAAACACATCAAAAACTACTCTTATAAAAACTTGACTGTGAAGAGAAAGACTAGCAAGTTATAGGGAGAAGAGAAATTATTATACCCAGAAGTGTTTTTTTTTTTCTTTTTTCTCCTCTTTTCCCCAATTGGAGAAGTTGTGAACATACTGATTATTAGAATCAAGGTACCAAGAGAGAAAAAATAGACTAAAAATATTGAGGAGGGGGAGATGTTGATGATAAGTTTCTGAAAAGTAAGAAGACAGGAGCAGCTTTAAGTGTGCAGATGAGGGGCAGAGAAGTTGAGATTTCACACTTAGCAGCCTCTATTTTCGCTGTCAAAAAGGAAGGTGAAGTCGGTGCGCCTGTAGCTCTAAGGAGTAGGGCGCTGGCCCCATATGCCTGAGGTGGCAGATTCAAACCCAGCCCTGGCCACAAATTGCAAAAAAATAAAAGGAAGGTGAAGTCAACTACCGAGAGATGGACCCAAGGAAAACTCTTAAGTTTTTGGAATAGTCGCTAAATGGAACGGGGAGGTGAGCATATCAAGAGAAAAAAAAAAAAAAACTGTTGAGATATAAAACCCCAATAGAGATTAGAAGGAAAAAAGCCATGCATTTATATAGGACATCAATCCTTTTAGTTAGAGAGGTTCTCCTGCTGTGTTTAGCAACTCAAGTAGGAGACAAGAAAAGGTGAATTTTATTTAAAAAATACAGAATTTGGAGTTTGTAGAATGGGTAGAACACAATGACAAGGTGGCAAGAAAGTGTGCTGGTGATTATATGGGGAGGTGGAGTCAGGGGACGACTGACATCCTAGTGAAAAAACAAAGATATTAAAGGACAGGAACCACCATTAAGAATGAATAAGTTTAGGTGGAAAGGAGCAGGAAAGAGAAAGAAAAGCTCTAGTAAGCTCTACAAGGACAGAAAACATTCAGGTTTGTTTATCTTTGTTTAGTTACAGTCAATAAACACGTATTACCTGAATATCTAACCAGAGAATAGGATATTTGAGTTTAAGATTTGCCTATTACACTAATATTGTGGGTATATGAGTTGCTGAAAAATAATGGAAAGCAGGGTCCCTGAAGGCAGTATGTTTGAGAGCAACTGAAGCTCAAGTATCGACTAGGTCATTGATAACGTAAGGTATAAAAGACTGCAAAACATGACAAAGTTATATGTGAAGGATCATAAAAAAGTTGACAGATGATAGTGAAAAGGAATTGAGTGGGCAGAGCAAGACTGCTGAGGCCTCAAAGTAGGAGAGATTTTTTGGAAGATGGAAAACTAATGCTCTGGGAACAGCGCTGAAAAGCTGAAAGAACAATAACTTCTCCCTGTCAGCTTTGAGACAAAGGATGGAGAAGGAGGAGGATGTGGGAGAATAAGCAGCCCCCACTTGAAGGACTGCCAGAGAAGTGGTGTCCTTGGGAAAGAGCCAGGTTTCACTGAGGGCCAGGAGGGGTAAGGAACATTATGTGAAGAGGAACAGGGGCTCCAGAAGGCAGAGTGAAAGGAGGTGGGAGGAAAGCAGTGGGAGGATGAGCCAGGAGGGAAAGTACAGAGCAATATGGGAATGAGATTATGAAGACAGGAAGCCAGAAAGGCTTGCATCTTAGTCACTGCAAGGAAGCTAGGGATAAGAGTCATGGAACAAGTAAAGGCTGAAAGGTTTAAATCAAAACTTTGGAATAAAGCAATTTTGATACTGATTTTGGTCCAAGTGTTCTCAGAGTCTGATTTCTACTATCTTCTTGGTATTTTAATTAGAGGAAGTGGAGAGTCTTACCCAGCGCCACCAGGTTTCCATAATTCTCCATCATGACATCTTTATACAGGCTTCTCTGAGCTGGATCCAGATAATCCCACTCCTCCTGGGTAAAAAACACAGCCACATCCTCAAATGTCAGCAACCCCTGAAATAGTATGATTTCTGCAGTCAGTTTCTTTTGTCTAAAGGACAGTTCTACTATTCAAAGTGGCAGAAGCAATCAGCTATCAGGACCAGGTAGGCTAGGAGGAACATGGTAACTAAGAGTTTCATACGGAGCTCAATTCTGGGACCTGACTGCATAAGTGATGGCCCCAGATTCGACGATAACGGAACTGGATCCTTGTTCTCTGGACTGGAGGACCTGAGGATAAGATTTGGGGGGGTTTAATGATTATACCCTAATACTTTTAGTAAACTGTCCAAAGGCCCCTCCAAGCTTCCCTTACTCATTGCTCTGCTCTAATTCTCCATTCGTGCTGGTTTGTGACCCAATTCAATTCATTCAGGTTCCCTAAGCATATACTTTGTATCCAAGCATAGTGCCAGGTGCACAAGACACAGGGAAAGGTCAAAAATAGTGCCTCACTTTGAGGAATTCACAAATGAGAGTTAGCTTGGAGCATTAGTAATTTTCTCAAGCTAGTTTATCAACTTTCTCTTGGAAAAGAAGGAGCCAGAGGGCAGTTTGCGAATAACACCCCAGAAAACTAGGGGTGCTGGGGATCCTCACATGGTACAGGCTCTAAAGAAGGCAGTCATGAGGTGGGCGGGGGGCGAGGGGAGGCGGTGATGAGGCCTACCTAGGGCAGTGGCCAGACAACGGGGATCCCCACAGGCACTTACTTACCTTTGGCTCGGGCGAGGGGCTCGGGGAAGCCATCTCCCAGCCAGAGAATGGGGATAGGAACCCGGGGCTGCCGCACGGAAAAGATCTTGCCTCTGGTGAGGCCTACCCGGCTACTGGAAATTAGGCCCCACGAAGACAAGGCTTCCCGGCTGGGTCTAGCCAGCGCCTGCCTCCGTCCCCAGACGATCACCCCAGCAGCATATCAGACGCTCTCCCTGCCTGCCCTCCAACCCCGAACCCCAAATCCCCAGCACCTTCCCTTGCCTGGTTGCGCAGCCTTTCAGGCCTCGCTAGAGCCCTTCTCCCCACAGCCAGTTCCTCCTCCTTTCAGACAAGAAATGTTATGACCGCCCGCCCCCGGACCAGAAGGCGTCACCCAGATCTATCTTGGGACGCCCCGCAACTACAACTCCCGTCATGCTCCGAGAGCGCGCCGTGGTCCCGCCTCCGCCGGTGAGGGCTACTGGACTACATTTCCCGTGGTGCAAAGGGAGAGGGGGCGGTGATAGGAAAAAGAGATGCCGCAGCTTAATCCTATTGGTTAGTCTAGGCGCGTCACTGTCGGCTCGGGCGCGTCACTGTCGGCTCGGAGCTGAGCGCAGTCCTGTAGCTGTTCTCCAAGATGGCTGCGCTGTCTGTGTCTACCTTTACCAGAAAAGGCTTCGTGTGGATAGTTTCAGGGGCGCCACGCAGACAATTGTGGTCTCGTTTCAGGTAAAGCTGAAGGTTGGACGGTGGGTCATGGGCACAGAAAGTAGGGAGAGAAACTGAGGATGAACGGACCAGTTCAGAAGGGAGTGATCTTACACTGCTCAGGGGAAGGACGGGAAAGTGCGCTGGGGTCCCGAGTTCAGAAGTTTCAGTGCGGGTCTCCGCGAGTGGAGGGGTCCAGACACTTGTTCTCCCGGCCTCGTTTTCTTATCTAATAATGCAAATGTCATCCCCTTTCCCTTTCACTTCATTCATTCGTTTATTGAGCAAACAGTATTAACCACGTGGGCCAGGCAGCGAGTGTGGTGTTAGGAAACAAATGACTCGTTTTTAACTATCCACTTAGAACCTGACCGTGAAAACGCTGTATATTCTGGGTGTCATAAGACTACAGTGGTTACTTATTTATTTATTTATTTTTTGAGACGGAGCCTCCAGCTATCCCTCTGGGTAGAGTGCCATGGCATCACGCTCACAGCAACCTCCAACTCCTGGGCTCAAGCGAGTCTCCTGCCTCCGCCTCCCAAGTAGCTGGGACTACAGGCGCCCGCCACAACGCCTGGCTATTTTTTGGTTGCAGCTGTCATTGTTGTTTGGTGGGCCCGGGCTGGGGATTTGAACCTGCCACCTTAGGTGTATGTGGCTGGCGCCTTAGCCGCTTGAGCCACAGGTGCTGAGCCGAGAACAAGGATTTTAAAATCAGGCAGACTGAGGTTCAAGTCTGGCTCACTGAATTCACCAAGAGTCAGTTTTCTTGTCTGTAAAATGGGTGTAGTTGTAGTGCCTGCCTTACAGAGCTGTGTGATGATTCCACAAGCTGATATGCATGAAGCCTTGAGCTCAGCCCCTGGAACCTAAGAAATGTTCTCATTGTTGCTTAGACTAAATCTGAAGGGTCTTTTCTTTTTTTTTTTTTTTTTGAGACAGAGCCTCAAGCTGTCCCCCTGGGTAGAGTGCCGTGGCATTACAGCTCACAGCAACCTCCAACTCCTGGGCTCAAGCGAGTCTCCTGCCTCGACTTCCCAAGTAGCTGGGACCACAGGCGCCCGCCACCAACGCCTGGCCATTTTTTGGTTGCAGCCATCAT
>CAUYTI010065807.1:0-14818 GCA_963575145.1 Galago senegalensis
ACACCTTTTTTTAAGAACAATTTGGAAATAGGAATCAAAGCACTTAAAAATTTTATACCACTGTTTTACCTTGTCCTCTGACAACTAGGAAATCATTCTGAAGAAATAAGCAGAGGTGTGAATGATGATGTATGGATAGCCTATAACCATCTCTGAAGGAGATGTTCAACTATATTAATAAATCTAAAATTTGTGAATTACTAGATAAGTTGATATGATGTGCCAGAGAATGTTCTCAATTCCAAAATACGCAAGTAATAAAACATGTGTTTGAGATTAGTGACAGCAGGTAAAATTCAAAAAAAGTGGAATACTTTAATTGGTTGGATCCAGTGAATTTGAAGTGTTACCTTAAGGAATAGGAATAAAAGGTATCATGCACACTGCGACATGGTCACGTTCATCTGAGAAATCCCATCAGAGTTTAGACTAAATGTACAGCAGAGAAGCTTTCAATGATAGGAAAGAGTCATAGAGTCTGGGATCATGGAAGCCAATGATAAAGATAAATTTCACAAGAATAAAACTCACATCAGTGAAAATATAAGAGAATAAAGGTGAAGGAAAACCCATCGGGTATTATCGTCATAGCTCACTTGTTACTGGCATTCATAGCTTTCAAAATATTTTAAAATACGAAGTATTTTCTTAATTGTCAATAAATGTTGTTGCTATAGTTATCCTTAAGAGAATAGTTTCATTAGAGTATTGGGATTAGGTGGATAATTTATAATTGATAAAAAATGTTCATATGTCTTGATACTATGCTTTGGTTTATATGTCTTGATACTATGCTTTGTATCTGCGATTTTAAGTGAATTTATTATATCTCCTTATAAACTATGTGATACTTAATGTCACATAAATACCTTTACTTAACAAATGCTAGATTGAAATAAGTCATGAAATATAATTTTGAAAATATACATAATATGTATGTGTATATATATACACACATCCACACAATATGTATGTCTGTATATACACATACATAGGTATGCATCACATGTAACTTGAAACTTCTAAGATCAACTCAAGTAAAAATATGCTAAAAATTTTGCCATTGGGGGCAGCGCCTGTGGCTCAAAGGAGTAGGGCAGTGGCCCTATATACTGGAGGTGGCAGGTTCAAACCTGGCCCCAGCCAAAAACTGCCAAAAAAAAAAATTGCCATTGGTCAATTTCTAAAGTTCAGTCTCTTTGGCTTTTGGGGAACAATACACCATGGTGGTCAGGAGGCATAATCTGGAGTTAGGCAGAATTGGGTATAGATCCTGTTGTACTGTGCACTAGCTGGATAAGTTTGGGCAAGGACCTGCCTCTATAAGCCTTTGCTTCATCAATAAAATGGAGTTAATTATGGTACCTATTAACACAGTTGTTGCGCTGATTAAAGTGGAAAAGAAATGTAAGAACTTAGTACCATATTTAGCACACAAGTACTCTCATTAGTTGTTATTTTTATTATTGATACTATTTGAATAAGAATTGAATCCGTCACACATTATGTTATTACATTAAGACATATGAAGTCATAATAAGGTATACCAGAAATACGTACAAACATGTAGCCGAGATACAATGTTTGGCACATATTAAGTCTTTAGGAGAATTAAATATGTCAGGGAATGTAACAACTGTAACCTATAGAGATGTCATAGTTATTTCTGCTTTGTGGAAAGGAAATAATAGGTAATACACTTTAAGCATTACTTCAGTTGGGAAATACTCCTGTGGATTCAAAGTAATATAAATTGAAAATAGGTTTTATCATGAACATCCAAACCATATTAGCCGTGCGAACATATAATTGACTGATAATGAACAAGAAGCATGTCCTCTGGGTTTTGCCTGCTAGCGTTACATGAACTAATTTCTATAGTTAAAAGCTAATTGTCAGTTAAAATCACTTTTGCTTTGTACTTCTTGGGCATTTTTTGACCATTATATATAGGAACTATTGTACCTTGGGATCTCTCCACCATGTCCTGTCTTCATTTCCTAGATAAATCGTCTTTTTCTCCCTGATAAACTCCTACATGATCAATTCTGTGCACCCTCACGGAGAGAATATTTTACCACTGACTCTCACCACTCACTGCCCTTCCACCCCCCAAACCCACGATCAATTAAGGTGTTCACACAACAAACATCTGACTGCAGAGTAGAACAATTTAAGAGCCATTCCAGAAATCAAGATGAAAGCGTATCTTCAGGGGAGACATTATCCTTACTTATCTTTCCCTGCTCCGATCCTTTTCTTCTTTGCCCTTCCCCTGAGAATACTCTTTCAAGAATCCTGCCTCAGGGTCTGCTTCCAGGAATCCAACTCTTGACAACTTTCCCGATTTCTCCAGACCAATTCTTAGACAGCAAACTCCATCATGGATACAACCTATTCTGTTGCCTCTATTATAATGCAGATTGCCATGTATTTCATTGGCATAATTGTCTTTCTTCTTCATAAGACTAAACTTCTTGAGAGAAAAGATACATTCTCATTGACTTTGGATTTTTAAAGCATCACAATGGTGCCTGGCACATATCAGGTAGCAAATAAATGCTACTGAATGAAAAATTCAAAAGGTTTTCCTCCGTATTAGCACTAAGAGTGGGGATGTTAAAAATAGACTAATCCAAATGTACAAGAATATTTACAAAAGCCCTTTAATTATAAGCAGCAATGTTTCCAATATAAGAACATTATTTTTCCAAAAACATTTTATATTTCACCTTAAAGTCAGAATAATTAACTTTCATTAAACTTCTGACATTTTAATAAGGACTCTCATGAACTTAATATAAGTCTTCATAGAATACCACATGTGCAATTAGATGAACTATAACACCTAAAGCTCTGTAAATATATCTAAAATAATAACAGATAAATCATAACAAAGTACATGGTAAATTTTTCTTAGGTCAGAGGAACAAATACATTTAATTTTGAATTGTATGCCATTTAGTCTTTTTCCCAAACAACACAAATAACGTTAGAATCTAAGAGTCATTTGATTGTCCCTAAAGTTCCTCATTTATTTTAAGCAGGTGCCTACTTGTTTTTATCAAATAGTGTTGCCTTGATTGAGGAAAAAGCTGACTGTACAATCCATATTTAAGCTTTCTTCAGAAAAAAAACAAAAGCAGGCATAAGTAGTAATAAAACTGGAAAGTAGAGAACTCATCAGATGGGAATTTTTCTGAAGCCATTTTGTTCTAACTAATACTATGAAAACTACTATACTTAGGATTTTAAACATTTCTCCATAATTGCAGGGGAATTAATATTCTACCATCAATGGTTAATTCTATGCTTTATGATAATGTTATAATAAATGCTGATTAACTATAATTGACTAGAAAGGAGGAGACAGACAGCATGGCTAATGAGTAATTTGGGTATTCTGAGCAAGTATTTATATATTTTCAGTAATTCTATATCTAGAGGACTACAGTTTTGAAGAATGTCAAGTACACTCACTGTCATCATAGGGGAGTGGCTTATTTCCCCTTTTGTTTTCATCTTTACTATACAGCTTTAATTTCTTCAGTTTTTGAGGATATTTTCAAATTTTAAAATTTTTCATTAGATTAATTGGACATGAGATCTTTGCTTCTATCTTTAATGTTTTTGACCCTTTTCTAATTGCAGTGAGGTCCAACAGTTTCTTGTCTTTTCCTCTTGGCCATTTGCTGAAGAGCAGAGCCTCTCAAAGTCTGACACACATGCGCACCACCTAGGGTCTCGTTACACCGCAGACTCTCAGAGCAAGTGTGGAATGAGGACTGTGGATTCCAAGCAGCTCCAGAGCCATGGCAAGGCTGCCAGTCTGTAGAACATGGTTTTAGGAGCAAGGGCTGAGCTCTAAGGTGCAGATTCTTTGCAATCTCAGATTTAGTCTTTACGTTAATTTTTTTCAAGTAAAGGAAATTTTGAAAGATTGCAAGAGGTGATGACTTTTCAGAGTTATTGTGACCTTCCATCTGGCTTGGGCCTTCAGGCCAGACTATTAGCTTCCCCACATCCAAAATCCACCAGTGCTTCTCTTGGGTTTCCACCAGAGTTAGGGCCAAACCATAGATGTCTTTAGTCATGGCAAAAACACGTTAGCTCTCAGCAGTGGCTTTAAGGGATTTTGGTGAATTTTTCTGGATATCAAGAAAGTAGAGTTGGCACAATGTATAGAAACTTCACAATGACAAGAACAGAGGTAGTTAGTGGCAGTTTGACAAGTCTCTCTGCATGAAAACAAATTAAGATGCCTTGACAGCTCTGAAAAAGCTGTTCTTTTTGGCATTTCCTTCCTTCCTCTGTTCTCTGAGCATGTTATCTCAATTTCTCATCAAGCTACACTTATAGCCCAGGAATTTCTTTAGTAGCCAAGTCACACCTCGCAGTTCTGTCAGTTGTGAATAGCCGCCAGGAATTTTCACTCCCGCGTCAAATGTACTTATGTAGTATTCCAGCCATCAGGTCTTTCATTTCAATAAAACTTTTGCTTTACCACGCACTTTCTCATTTCTGCTCTTATTTCATCCTGTCTTCCTAAGGAGCGAAATACTATAGATAACTTTTTTATTCATTGGCACAATAAACATTAATTAAATTCCTACTACAGGCAAGGCTATGGCAGGTACCAAAGAAGACACAAAGATTAATAAGTCATGGCACTGCCCTCAGAGAATCTGAGCAGAGATATAAAATCATGTGCAGGAATCGCTAGTTAACAAGGGATAAGTGTTTCAGTGAGTTACAGATCACTTACTGGAAGGATCCTTCAAAGTGTGCCATGATTTTCAGCCCATACCAGCATGGGGGAGGCATAGAAGGCACCCCAGGACAGTCACTTCATAGGGTAAACTCCGAATAAGGAGTGGAATTTAGAGGTGGGGTAGAGAAAGGAGCTGTAACATATCGTGAAGCTGAGAAAGGAGGGATGCTGCTCTAGGAAGAAATAGGACATCAGCTTTGTAGTGTGGCGCTGGTTGCTGTTGTATTTAAAGCATTAAAACACTAGGTTGACAATAGAAACTGAAGGGGTCGATCAAAAAGAAGGGGGTTAAGCTTGTGCTGACATCTCTAACCTTCTTCTTTTACAGTTGAATAGCATGAGGTGTGGGAGATGAGATGACCGATCAAAGGTCAGAAAGCTCAGTGGCCATGTTGTTAAACCTAAGACCTGGGTTCCCAGTTCTGCCCTGTTTGCTGTGTACTGTCTGCTAAAGGATGACCAGTCCTAGGATGACCTGGATCCTAGCCGCACTCTGTCACTACAGCCAGAGTCCACTAGCCACTCTGGGGTGCTTGCTCCCGAGGGAGAGAGAGAAAGAGAAAACATCACTTCATCCAATAGAGACAGACAGTAGATGGCAACAAGTGACTTCCTTTTATCTGAAGACAGATCAAATTTAGCATTCATTTCAGTTTGCTTTAGGCATTTTTGTAGTAAACTATCTGAATTTTACAACCCATTTTTGATGTATTTTTATTTCTGTACACATACATGCGTTTTCCTCTATACTCATGCTTCAGGTACATGATTTTTTACAAGATATATGACTTGCCGCTAAAAAAATACAAATGTGTAAATTGCATTTGGCTGGCCATCATATTTAATTTTTTTCTTAAACTGTGTTATTACCTCCTAGGCACTTTCTGTAGCACATTTGTTCAAAACAGATAATATATCATCATGGCTTTTCACAGCAAAGAAGGGGATTTTAATGAAAATGCCACTTTTAATAAGAAACCTCAATAATATGTGGTCTTGGTTGTTCCAGATGAGATATTAAGGCCTCGCACTTTTTTCTCTAGAAATCAGTAACATACAGGTAAAAAGGAGTTGCCTTGAAACACAAGGCTAAGGAAGTTGGAATAATAATTGTCTTTAGAAAGAACAAGGGAGGTATATAAAATAAAATTCTCAATATTTACTACATGTTGTAAACTTTTTCTTGTGTTTTCTTTTCTTCTTGCTCCCAAAGCTTTATACAAAGCTTAAATAACTAACAGTTAAATCAGTCAGATTAGAAAGAATGTATTTCTCCTTCTTCAAATTTTATGATTTTAAGTGTTTCTAGAATAAGAAACAAAAACTCATAGACCAAAAAGCTTCAAAGTGTTCTATTGTATAGAGGCTTTGATCCCACACTCAGGGAAACCAGGGCATCTCTAAATTTGCATAGAGACATTCTCATTTCTGCATTCTCCTCTCCCCAAACCTACCAAATTCCCACATCAATCATTCAGAGAGAAGGAAAAAATTAGTAATACACTTACTCACTTTTTAAGCCCAAAGGAGCAAGAAAGTCAAAAATTTTAAATCCAGGCAAGTTAACAAAGAATTAGTTATTTCTGTACCGTGTCTGTACTAGGTATTGTGTATAATTCAAGGGCCCTCAAACTTTTTAAACAGGGAGCCAGTTCACTGTCCTTCAGATTGTTGGAGGGCCAGACTGAGGACCCTGGGATAGGTCAGCTGCTAAGCGGGACAGGCAGTAGTGGCAAAAACACCCAGTGGGCTGAATAAATGTCCTAGGTGGTCTGCATGTGGCCTGTGGGCAGTAGTTTGAGGATGCCTGGGCTGGGAACCCAGTGTGGGAAGATTGGCAGGGGGCGTGCGTCCTGGGAGGACACAGGATGGCCGTGTGTCTAAGCAGGCAGATTGGATTGTATTCTCAGTCTAGAGCCCCGGGAGTCCAGAAATGCCCTTGACTACTTGTGAGGAAGGGGACCTGGGTGGAAAGGATGGGGCGGAGGAGAGCATGGAAATGGCACAAGCACCCACTGAAGCTCTCAAAATTGAGGGGCAGAGCTCAGTGAATGCTTAACATGCTAATGTTTAGCATACCAAAGAATAGTGAATTTTGAGGAGAGGGGCTATGTCTGTCTGTTTTATTTAACCCAGCCCTGTCACCAGTGAAACACGTGGAGAACTGGCATGCAGTGGGCACTTCAAATACATTGACTTCGCCAAGTCTTAACTTGATAATGGACTAAGAGCCTGAGGGTTTTCTTGTTTTGTTTATTTTTTATAAACTTTGCATTTTAAATTCCTTCTTATACTGCATGTCACATTGGATGGTGGTTATTGCCAATGGTAAATGTTTTATACTGGTTTACTACTGCACTGAATTATACCAATTAAAACAGAAAACAGAAAATAGATAGAAGCTGTTAAAAGAAAACAAGCAAGCAGAGAAAGTCTAATATTGTTTCCATTAAAGTTATGTGTTACAAATCTTCAAACACAGAAGCAGGGCTTTTACCTTTTATGGTCTAAACACAGTGAAGGTGTCTACCTCACTTACACAATGGGGGGGGGTGGCCCTCCTCCTTCAGTGCGCATTTTTCTCAAGCACAGTTTGTAATTACAGTTGTATGACTATTGAATTAATTTCCATCGTCCTCACCATGATGTGTGCTCCTCTGTGGGAGGCTGAAGTCCCTGTAGGAATATAGAACAATATCAATGACATAGCAAGACTTCTTAAAATAATTTTTCATTTCCATCTTCTCCCTATCCTTCCCAGCCTCTGGTAACCATCAGTCCACTCTCTATCTTCACAAGAGCCATTTTTTTAGCCACATTATTTTTAGCCATCATTATTCCCACATATGCAATATCTGTCTTTCTGAACTTATTTTGTTTAACATAATGACCTCCATTTCAATCCACATTTCTCCACATGAACAGGGTTGCATTCTTTTTTATGGCTGAATAATATTCCATTGTGCACATGTACCACTGTCTATACCACATTGTCTTTATCCATGCCTCTGTGAATTGACACTTAGTCTGATTCTGTATCTTTGCTATTGTGAGTAGTGCTGCAGTAAACATACAAGTGCAGGTATCTCTTTGACATACTGATTTCATTTCCTTTAGATACATACCCAGTAGTTGAATTGCTGGATCATATGGTAGTTCCATTTTTAGTTTTTTGAGGAATCTCCATATTGTTCTCCACAGTGGCTGTATTAATTTTTATTGCTACCAACAGTATATAAGAGTTCCCTTTCTCCATACCTCCGTTAACATCTATGATTACCTGTCTTTGTGATAAAAGCCATTTTAAAATGGGGCGAGATGAAATCTCATTTTGGTTTTTATTTGCATTTCTTTGATGATTAGTGTTGTTGACTATTATTTATATACCTATTGGTTACTTATATGTCCTTTTTTGAGAAATTTCTGTGCAAATCTTTTACTTGTTTTTGTTTGTTTGTTTGTTGTTTGAGACAGATTCTCACTCTGTTGCTGTGGATAAAGTGGCATGGAGTTATAGTTCACAGCAACCTCAAACTCCTGGGTTCAAGCATTCCTCTTGCCTCAGTCTCCTGAGTAGCTGGGATTATAGTCATGTGCCACAACCCAGCTAGTTTTTTCTACTTTTATTAGAGACAGGGGGCTCAATGATGCTCAGGCTGGTCTCAAACTCGTGAGGTCAAGCAGTTCACCTGCCTCAGCCTCCCACAGTGCTAGGATTACAAATGCTAGCCACCTTGTCCTATCCTTTTGCTTACTTTTTATTTGAGTTACTTGATTTTTTGCTATTAAGTTGTTTGAGCTTCATATGTATCCTGGTTATTAATCCTTTATTAGATTGATAGTTTGCAAATATTTTCTCCATTCTATAAATTATCTTTTCAATTTGTTGAGCATTTCATTTGCTGTGGAGAGGCTTCTAGGTTAATATAATCCCATTTGTCTATTCTTTCTTTGGTTGTCTATGCTTCTGAGGTTTTACACAAAATCCCTTTGCCAAGACTAATGTCCGGAAGCACTTCCTCAATGTTTCCTTCTAGTAGTTTCACAGTTTCAGGTCTCAGATGTAAGTCTTTAATCCTTTTTGATTTGATTTGATTTTTGTATATTGTGGGAATGATTGAACTCATATAACACCTTAACATAATGGCCCAGAAAGGAAAATAATTATATCAACTGAAATATAATAGAACCTGCAAAAGTCCATAGAACCAGATACATACATTATAAAATGTAGTTCGCGTTAATACTATGATAATGGGGAAAAAATAAAGTGATAAATTTTTATCAAGATAAAAATCAAAGAATACATGTATGTTTTCTTGGTGAAAGATTTTTTTCCCATTACATCTGAGAATATCTTAGCCATTCTTATTCTTTTCTTGTTTCACTATAAGTCAGTGTCCTTATGCTTAGAGAATCTTCTATTTTACATGCTGTGGATAGTATTTAGGATATTTTCATAATTAATAAACACTTAAAAGTCATGTTTTTATCCATTAAAGTACTTCCAAAACAGATTGGTATTAAAAGGGCAAAATAAGATTTAGAGCTTTCTCTTCTACTGCCTGGCTCTCATTCAGTAAAGTCTTCACATAAAAAGAGATTGGGTTAGATAAGTCCTTTTAGATATAATATTTTTTCTAATTCTAACTATTAATAAGTTACTACATTTCTGAGCTCTTAGAGAATTTTTGGTTTTCCCTGTCTACAGGTAGACATTCCCCATCACTTACAGGCAGGCCCTATTAGAAAATGTAGGTCCTGTAGTCCATGAACAGATATAATAGAAAAACAATCCCCCAAAATCACAAGTTTAGAGAGCTTCGTGTTTGAAACAGTCCTCTGGGTTGAAGAAAAGGTAAAAATTGATCTCTTGTTAAATTACCAATTCATTCAAATTATTTTTCCTTATATTATTCCTGCTCTATAATCTTTCATGTGTCTACTTTCTGAAATAAAAACCATATTATCTTCTGAGCAACTCAGAATCACAGGTCAACACATACCCACGAGAGCTAATAGTTGTGTCTGCAGGTGAAAGGTAGATAACTCCCCTAAAGCCCAAAGAAAACCTTTCTGCCCTTTCACGAGACATTGAGATCCCACAAGATAAGAGAGGTTAACACATAGGAGGACCCTTGCTCTCCATTAGATTTAAGAGTCTTTGTGGTCACATCCAAAGTTCTGTGAGGATTTATATGGCATTATATACATGGTAGGAGGAAAGACTCTCTGAGCCAAGAATTCCCAATACTGCTATTTATTTTAAAATATATTTTCCTTTTAAGTTTGGGGGATGTTAATGATTTTCCACATTCTACTAACTTGGAGTTGGTCAGAAAGGAAGTATAAAAATAGAAATCAGCATTTCTGAATATAATTTATTTTCTAAGCTATTTTTTTTATAGCAGGAGTATTCCCGGAAATATACACAGTACTGAATGGGATGATGGGTGGTAAGAGCTTAACACAGTATCAGGAATACAGGCTGTATGTTATATATTTTACTAGTCTATTACTATTATGATATGTCACAGTAGTAGAAATTTGTGATGAAACCAAACACACTGTAATCTACCTCCCTCTTCGTTATTGGTACATTAAAGTGTCTTGGGAAACCTTTTTAAATTCTTTCCACTAAATGTTTTCCCAGTGTCAACAGAGTTCATTTTCATGAAATGAATTAGGAGTCAAGTTTGGAAAATATCAATCTAGCTAATGCCTGTGTGTAAAAATATTTCAGTTTGCTGCATAAATACTGATTTCTGAATGTGTGTTCACCTTGTACTACGAGCTGCAGGGAGTGAGAAGAAATGAGATGGAGACAGTTATTGTTTTAGTCTAAAATGGGGAGGTGGGACTAAAGTACACAGAATAAGTCAAGATAACATAACATATAATCGCCTGCTGGATCATTTTACGGTAAATGCAATAGTTGGTAGAAAAGAGGAAAAGAATTTTAAGTTAACTGTCAGTCGGAGTTTGATGAAAATGGGACCTCGTATGAAAGGTTGAAGTTGAGTATGGCTGAAAGTCCGGAAACCCACCATAAGCAAAGGTAAGGACATGGGATAGGCACTAAATCACTGAAGAAAACTTCACTGACAAGAGATAGGGAGCCACTGTACAATACAAACCAGAGAGGAGAGGGGAGGGGAAGGATGCTTTAGGCATATGACTTTGGAAAGAGAGTGGTTACAGATTGAAATTGGGAGTCACAGAAGTCAGAGGGACCATCAAGTTGGCATTACAGCTGTCGTGGCCCACAGAAAACCACTGCAGCCTAGTACGGAGTCTAGTGCTGCGGGACCAAGGTACTGGTTCAAACTCCACCTCCATCACATTTGTGTGAACTTGGGCAAGTTCTTGAATCGTTTGTGACAGTTTTTCTATGCATCAAATGAGGATAGAAATATCACCAATGCCATGAAGTTATTGCAAAGTTCAAATGAAGTGCATGAAACAGTGTTAGAACAGTCCCTGCTGCATAATTAAGGTGCAGTAAATAAGTTAGTTCTAATTAGCTGTGATGGAAGGGAAAGAAAGGAAAAACCTTTCAAGATGTTAATTAAGCAGATTTTGTAGCCTACCATAGCTTGGGAGGTAGGTAGGGTAGGTAGCTAAGTCCTCCATCGTCCATCCCTAACTGTCTCTGGTGTTGCTACCGCCCTGCCCCCCCCCCCATTCAACCAGTTTTCTTCAATGCACTTAGAATTCTTTCTAAAATGCAACTCTGACAATGGCTCTCCCTGATTAAAATTTTCCATGGCTCTTTACAGCCCTGAAGATCAAGTCCAGTGTCCTTGACACATATTGTGGAGCCCTGCGTTGCCTGGCTCACCTGCACCTCTCTAATACTTTCTCTTGCCATTCTTTTCCCCACTGTCTCCACTTCTGAAAGTGCATGAGCTCTGACCGCTGAGACAGCTCACGTGCGGGAATATTCTCCTTCCCTTTTGTGCCTGGATGCACCTATTAGCATAGGGCATATAATATAAATTTCAAGATATGGAAACATTTGCACTGTGTGTGCAGATACCAAGGAGTGACTTGAAAGAGGTAGCAGCATGCCAAGGAATAAGTTTATCTTTCAGACCTGGGTTGTCTTGGTTACACTGAAGATTAAATATACAATTATTCAATGCTATTTCAGAGTTTTATGTGCATTTTCCTTTAGGTTACATTTTTCTTAAAAAATAAGTAATATATATTCAAAGAACAAAAGGATATATGATGAAAAAGTCTTCATGCCACCGTGTGAATGCCTGAAGCCACATGCTATCAGTTTCTTGTGCATTATTCCAGATATACTTTGTGCATTTTGAGAGACATATATGAATATGCAAATTGCCCACTTGCAAAAATGTGCAACTTGTTATGCAATCAAATTTGCCAGTGTTTTCAGAGTTATGATTTATGTGTAGACTTTACTTACTCCAAGATTATAAGAAAAAATTTCATTTCTTCAGCTAGCTGTGGGTTATTTTTTATATTTAAATTTCTGATACTGGGGTATGATGTGAGATACTGACCTTACCTATTTTTTTCCAGGAGTTTTTCTTTAGATATATTT
Source organism: Galago senegalensis (assembly GCA_963575145.1). NCBI lineage: Eukaryota > Metazoa > Chordata > Mammalia > Primates > Galagidae > Galago > Galago senegalensis. The sequence goes on from CAUYTI010065807.1 coordinate 12,345, forward strand.
TTAAATAATCCATTATTTTGGCTACTTATTTGAAATGCTCCCTCTCTTGTATATATTGTTACAGAAATCTATACTCATATGCAATTTACAATAGTTTAACATGGTAAATTGCAAATGAAGTTTATGTTCAGTCTGTATATTCTTTTTGTTTTGTTTGTTTTCTTTGCATGAATCCGTATATTCTTATGTATTGTCACTTTTTCTATGATTTGCTTATAATAAATGTTTTAATATTCTCTGGGAATAATAATCCCTTGTTACTATCTCTTTCCAGAATTTTTCTAGCAATTTTTGCTTATAGTTCTACATAAACTTTGGAACTACTTTTTATAGATTAGAAAAAAATCAGGTGATAGTATTATAAATTTATAGACTCATTTTGAAACTTTTTAAGCTTTTATGATATGGTTTTTTACTACTCAAGAAAATAGTACATCTATTTTTTTCAATCTTTATTTAAACCTTCCTGCATATAGATGTTACACACCTTACTTAGTCTTGTTATTCATTTTAATGAGGCGTTTCATCAGTTACGGCTTTTAACTAGTGTTTGTACATTACACAGAATTCTAAACTTGCCCTAAAAAGCAATTGCCCAGCAAAATCTAAAAGGAAAATTGCGGGGATCTAACTCATGGCTCCTACTTTCAGAAAGATACATTGGAAAAAGTTCTTTCAGATTTACTCATAGAGATACCTCATTTAAAATTTCTTTTTGACACACTTTCTTTGGCGTGATGTGAAGAAGAGGATTATAATTACTTGTGCTGAAGTGAAAATATCCATAAGTGCTTGCAAATATTTTCTATTTCCACAGTATTAAGTTATGGAAAACCTCTCACAAAATAAAGACTGAGATAGTGAAGCAATCTACCTAGATTAAGAATGGTAATAATAAATAATAATAATAATAATAATGGTATTAATATTCAGTAGAAAAGGGTCTACTAATTCCCAAATATTCTTCTGTAGAATTTTATGCCAGTCATAATGAATTAGTAGTTTTTTAATGAATAGATATTTACCTACTATATACCAGTCACTGTCCCCACTGAGGAAGACCCCAAAATATTCAGTTATTGCATTTTACGTTCTGGAGGACAACAGTTTATGTCTTGAAAATTATGCTAAAATTTTCTGTGTGCCTTTTTCACTTTCCTAGAACAGCATTCTAATTTTAGGAAATTTGACACTCTAGGTGGTAAGATAATTTTGTTTGATTTACTATTTACTACTGATTAGGGCACACAGACTGTCTAAATTACATATTAATGTGAGATTGATAAATACCAAGCTATTTCATCCAGTAGAGATGTAAATGATTTCTAATAGAATCATAGAGCTTGTAGTGTTATTGTTGTATAGAACATTAACCTACTTCTTATATAACTTAGCAAACTTATTCCATCATTTTTTACTTTCTACTGAGGGGTACGTTTGTATATGTGTATGTAAATGTGAGTACATAGAGAGAGAAGCAAACAATATGTAACAGTATGCCTGTCACTACCGGTATCTCCTGTCTTCCTTGAACAAGCCTGACCATACTGCTGTTTTCTTCATGAAAATCTTTGCTGTGTTCTCATTATATTTTTGAGAGGGATGAGAGTGATATTTCAAACTACGAAAATTATACTTTAATAACATCTATAACGCTTTAATTTTTTCCTTTTCATACTTGGGCTATTTTCCAATGCCATTGTCAAAGAGTAGATGGCACTTTTTTGAAGAAACTTGACATTAACTTTTACATTAAAATGATTATAAGAAACGTGAAGATTATTTTACAAATAGATTGTAGGAGAATAACGCGTCACCACCATCCTCACATATCATTGGTTCTCAATAATAATTGAGATTCTTCTAAATTCTAAAACAAGAACAATTTTAAATTATTTTGAGCACAAGAAAGCCATTTTTTAAGTAATCGACTATGCCTCATCTGATGAGAACAAAAAAATTGAAATGAAAGTATCATATCAACAGGCATTTCACATAGTAAGAGCAAGCATACAATAGCTACAAATGTGTGTAGTCAGCCTTTCATACTGGGGTTACAATCAAAAATGTTGGTTGTATGTGGAACCATACACTGAGCCAAATGTGGCTCAGTGAGTAGAGTACAGGCCCCATATACCGAGGGTGGCAGGTTCAAACCCAGCCCCAGACAAACTGCAACAAAAAAATAGCCCGGTGTTGTGGCAGGCACCTGTAGTCCCAGCTACTTGGGGGGGCTGAGGCAAGAGAATCTCCTGAGCCCAGGAGTTGGAGGTTGCTGTGAGCTGTGATGCCATGGCATTCTACCCAGGGCAACATAGTGAGACTCTGTCTCAAAAAAAAAAAAAGAAAAAAAGTTGGAAAGCCAGTGCTTTAAATATCCTTTGTTCCAGTCTTTTAGAAGATAAGTGATTTTAGGGATATGAAATGATGTTGGAAAGTCTGAACTTCCTGATCATGCCTAGCTTAACATCAGG
>CAUYTI010065809.1:0-27545 GCA_963575145.1 Galago senegalensis
GCAGGGAAGACCCTCGGGAGCTGGAGACCACGCAGGGAAGACCCTCGGTCTGCTGGAGACCACGCAGGGAAGACCCACGGGAGCTGGAGACCACTCAGGGAAGACCCGCAGGCGCTGGAGACCACGCAGGGAAGAGCCTCAGGAGCTGGTGACCACGCAGGGAAGACCCTCAGGAGCTGGTGACCACGCAGGGAAGACCCTCAGGAGCTGGGGACCACGCAGGGAAGACCCTCAGGAGCTGGGGACCACGCAAGGAAGACCCTCGGGAGCTGGGGACCACGCAGGGAAGACCCTCGGGAGCTGGAGACCACACAGGGAAGACCCTCGGGCGCTGGAGACCATGCAGGGAAGAGCATCAGGAGCTGGAGACCACGCAGGGAAGACCCGCAGGAGCTGGAGACCACGCAGGGAAGACCCGCAGGAGCTGGAGACCACGCAGGGAAGAGCTTCGGGAGCTGGAGACCACGCAGGGAAGAGCCTCGGGAGCTGGAGACCACGCAGGGAAGAGCCTCGGGAGCTGGAGACCACGCAGGGAAGAGCATCAGGAGCTGGAGACCACGCAGGGAAGAGCATCAGGAGCTGGGGACCACGCAGGGAAGACCCTCGGGAGCTGGAGACCACGCAGGGAAGACCCTCAGGAGCTGGACACCATGCAGGGAAGACCCGCAGGAGCTGGAGACCACGCAGGGAAGACCCTCAGGAGCTGTACACCATGCAGGGAAGACCCGCAGGAGCTGGAGACCACGCAGGGAAGACCCTCATGAGCTGGAGACCACACAGGGAAGACCCGCAGGGGCTGGAGACCACACAGGGAAGACCCGCAGGGGCTGGAGACCATGCAGGGAAGAGCATCAGGAGCTGGAGACCACGCAGGGAAGAGCATCAGGAGCTGGAGACCACGCAGGGAAGACCCTCGGGAGCTGGAGACCATGCAGGGAAGACCCTCGGGAGCTGGAGACCACGCAGGGAAGACCCTCGGTCTGCTGGAGACCACGCAGGGAAGACCCTCGGGAGCTGGAGACCACGCAGGGAAGAGCATCAGGAGCTGGAGACCACGCAGGGTAGAGCATCAGGAGCTGGAGACCACGCAAGGAAGACCCTCGGGAGCTGGTGACCACGCAGGGAAGACCCTCAGGAGCTGGAGACTGTGCAGGGAAGAACATCGCCTTCACTTGGGACCTGAAGAGGGAGGACGGAGGAAGGTGGAACCCACTGGCAGTGAGCCGAGAGTAAGGGTCACAGTGAGGACAAAGCCTCCCTCTCGGCCATTACCAAGGTGTCTGGAGCAAAGTGTGAGCCGGTGCCTCCCTCTCCTGCTCCTCTGTGTCCAGGCAGACGTGTGCTGGCAATCTGAGGAGCACAGCCTGGGAGTGGGAAGGACTGGTATTCCCAGAGCGAGCCTGGAAGCTGTGGGGAGCCAGCACAGACCACAGCCCGAGGGGGAGTTCTCTTCTCACCAATGGTAGGATGAAGGCACCTTGAACAAAGCAATGTTATTTAGAAACCTGCTGTACCTGGTGAGCTGTGAGGTGCTAAACACACGTCAGCTGGTCAATCTTTGAAGCCCCCGGGAAGGCCAAGGCATGAAAGCACAGTAGTGAGGACCTCCGGCCAGGAGGTGAGGATGCCCAGCCAGGTCATCAGGGAGGTCTGGCTCCTTGGAGCTCAGAAGTGCTGTCATGCTGATGGGGAAGGTAGGTTTTGTGCCCTGCACAGGTGGTCCCTGGGGCAGGTGCCTCATGTGATCGCCCTGGCTCCTGGCTCACAGACTCGGGCATGTATGTGGGAGGTGGGTGTGAGTACCTCCAAGGGTGGGGTGTGCCCCACTCTACTGTCTCGGGGCCAAGATGGAGGCACCAGTGTGGTGTGTTCCTCCCAGGGAGCCCATCCCTGCTGGGACTCTGAGACGTTCTCCTGCTTGTGCCACATGGTGGCTCTGCCATCTGTCTTGCTTAGGCCCAGGTGCATGGCCCTGTCCTTGATCACAGCTGGGTGCAAGAACATCCAGAGACTTGGGCTGAGTCAGTGGCCAGGTGGAACTGTTCACCCACACCTGTCCCTGTGGGCATCGCTGACACTGGCTCTTATCAGGAGATTCTGTGGTGGCTGACACATTAGAAAAGAGTGTCTTGACGCCCTAAACACATGGGACTTGCACATTCTTCGCCTCCTGAGTTCCACCAGGGACCAGGACGTGTGGCTGTGGCCTTCTCTAGAACAGTGGAGGGCTGTGCTGGGCTGAGGGTGCAGGGGGCAGCTACTGTCTGTGCATGTGTGCCTGAGTTTGGTCTGGTCAGCCAGGAGCATGGGAGGCCTGGTTGTTAGCGCCCAGTCAGGTGCGCTGTGTTTGGGGTCTGCTCTCGCCTCCTTGTGGGAAACTCTGAGCAGGTTAAGTTCTAGAGATCGCATTCTCTGGAAGCCAAAATCGACCTGAAATTTACAGCCACATGATTTGTATATTCGGAACATTTAGAACTATTTAAATCCCGTGAAGTACTGCTTTCCTTGTCATGATTGAGGCTTCTTCTATTTCTTCATAGAATTGTTTCTGGAAAGGAGATGATCAAAACACTGAGACTGTAGCTGTGAGGGCCCTGAGGAGGAAGAAGGAGGGGAGGGGACAGGGATGGTGGGTAGAGGGCGGGAGGCAGGGAGGGAGCAGAGTTCAGAGTCAGGAAGGTCACCTTCCGGTGTTGGGATGTGGGACACCTGTGCCTGGTCACCTGCCTGTGCTCCAGAAGCACTTTGCTTCTGCCTCTGAAGGAGTGTGGTGCTCCCACGGCAGGAGGCAGTGCCGAGAACACTGCAGCTGCTGCTTCTGCGTCTGAAAGCGAGGCAGGTGGGGTTTAGGGAGGGCCGGGCCTGAACTCTGATTTTCCTCACTTTTGTGTGTTGAAGTAGACCCCTACTCTGTTGTTTGAACACAAATCTGGGCTACTTTATTGATATTAGTTACCAGCTGTGCTTCTCAGCGCCTGCCGACTTCCTTGCTGTGCTCTGAAAATGCAGGTATTGTGCACCTGAGTTATAATCTTGCTGTGATAATAGGCCTGTATTGATTCAGCAAAATGAGTTGTCTATTTTGTTTTCACTTCAACATCTCTAAGAAGGAAAGACTGACAATCAGGAACATAAATATTTTGGACTTCGCAACTTATGGCATGAAGATGATAAGGAAAAAGTAATAATTACAAAATAAAATTTTAGTGGGAAATGCAGTTCTTTCTGAACCTGCAGGATGAACTTCTCCCAGAAAGCACTTATTCTAGAGCAGTACTAAAATGCTGCAATTGCCCAGACGCCTAAACGGCAGGAAACAGACAGCATTACCTTAAAAGTGCAACAATCCAAAGGTAAGTATGTAGAAAGTGCTGCCGGGGGTCCGATTGTTTCTACACTTTACAGAAAACAAATCAAAGGTTTTATTTCTACCCTTCCCTATTCCAGATACTGTCTTTGGGCTCCGAGGGGTGTGTCTGACTTACCAAGCCCTATTATGTACAGTATTATCAAAGGATCATGGAAAATTCTAATCCCTCATCTTTTACACAAATTTGATGTCTTCTAATATATTTTGGTTAATTGAAAAATATTGGTTTGAGTTGGATTTCAGTGCTTAATTATAATTATACCATGTTTCCCTGAAAATAAGACACTGTCTTATATTTATTTTTTCTCAAGAGGACACACTAGGGCTTATTTTCAGGGGATGTCTTTTTCTCCGTGCTGAAATGCATGGTGTGGCTATGCAGATATGCTGCATAGCCACGCTCATCACTAGGTCTTATTATTGGGGTAGGGCTTATATTTAACAAATGCATAGAAATCCTGCTAGGGCTTATTTTTTGGGTAGGTCTTATTTTTAGGGAAACACAGTAATGTAATTATAACATTTGTAATTGAACCCTTGACATAATAACCTAATAGTTCAGGTTTAATTTCAATTTCAAAGAATAATAGATGTCTCTGTAAACAAAAGCAAACAGAAAATAGTTTTCTTCAAAGTGAACATGGCTAAGTTTCCCCAACTGTTCTTGTCTCTTCTGTGGTGAGGCCATGAGTAGTCTGAAATGTGCTTTAGTTTTGTGGAGTTTTGTTAGCCCCTGACCAACCAGGGTTCGAATGGGAGGAGGTGAACGGAAGGGGGTGGTTTTGTCTCTGCCGGGTGCAGAGACACAGGGAGAGATGTTTGTGTCCAACAGAACAAAGTGCTGCCCCCATGGTGGCCCAGCACAACCCAGATTTACCATCTGCAGTCCTGGAGGTGGCGAGTGTGCAATGGCCCCTGTGCCTGGGGGAGAACCCTGCCCTTTGTCTTTTGTGTCCAGCGTGCCCATCAAGCGTTTGGTGGCAGATGTACCCTCCAGTCTCTGCCTCTGTGTGTGAGTCTGTGTCCAAATTTCCCCTTTTTATAAAGATACCAGTCATGCTGACTGAGGGCCCACCCTACTCAACTAGTTACTTCTGCAAAGACCCAATTTCCAGAGAAGCACCCATTCACAGGCACAGCGCATTAAGACATACGTACCTTTTTGGAGGACACAACTCATGTCTACATACAACCCTTCCTGAGATCTGAGCTACTTGTTTACCCATGACAGCAGGGTAGACAAGTAGCTCAGATCTCAGAAGGGTGGTCTGTCTACATCCCTGGGCCTCAGTGTCCTCTGCAGAGTGAGGAGAGGGACCAGATGGGCATTCCCATGGGTTTCCCCCAGAATAGGAGGTCTGGGCAGTCAGCAGAGTGCCTTAAGCCTTGAGCTCAAGTGAGTTTGAGAAATCTGTGATAGATAGGGCCACAGGCTGGACACCCTCTGGCCCTTGTAGGGCACCTGCAGGCCATCTCCACACACAGGACATGGGACCACCGTGCAAGCTTACTCTGGATGAGAAACTGCTTATGTGGTTCTTCTGGAAAAATAACCCTGCCTCATAACTTAAGTTCAAAATAACTTCGTTTCTAATTTATATTTGTTTTTGTAAATCTATCAATACTAGTCAGATAATGATCTAACTGGCGATTTTTTCACCTTTGAGGGAAAAGGGAGTCTATTCTGATAGTTACATCTAATAATAAGAAAGAGTAATCTCTTTGGTTTAAAACTGCCTTGTGAGGTGAGTCCTGTGATCTTCAGGTGGTGGAGAGGGCTCTAAGCCCCGCGGTGGCCAAACCAGGCACACAAGTGAGATAACCACAAGAACCAGGAGTTGTTAAGTTGGCCCTGAAGAAGAAAAGAAACAGGCTACAAGCCTCTTCTTGCCGCAAGCCTGAGACAAACAGAAGGGAATCCAAAGGGGAGCGACCTCTGAGCTGTCGCCTAGCAGAGGGGCCCTGTAAACCATAAGATTGCCCCAGGAGTTGGTGGCCAAAAGGCCCGTGTCTCGTGGTACTGTCATTGTACAAACCGAATAGCTCAGAGAAGCCCCTTCAGCAAAACAGAGCATCACAGGGGATCCTTGTCCTGTCCTTCAGGATAAATGAGTGACCAAAAAGACAGAGTTATCCCAGTGGGGCCTTCCTAGAGACCAGATATTGTGGGTGCGTGTGTGTGTGTGTGTGAGAAAGAGAGAGAGGTTGGTACTTGCTTTTACATTCGCTCTTGCTGACTTGTGTGGTCTGGGGCACTAAGTGAGCTTTCCTGACCACCCTCTGACAGCTCTCTGTCCAGGCTTCTACCATGTCAGTGGTGGACATAGCTGCTGTCCTTCCCTGAGCACGAGGCGTGGCCCCAGGGGCTCCTCTGTGGGCAGGAGCCAGGTATGGCCCCCCAGCCTTGACCACGTGGTGATGACAGGTTCCTACGAGGTCCTGCCCTTGAACCACGCCATGCGGGGTCCAAGATGCCCCTGGCCTGGACACTCCTGCACAGTAAGGGGGCAGAGGCTGGGGTTGCTGCCTCTGGAGTCGGCAGTCTCAGTATCTGTCCACAGAACCTAAGGCAGAAATTTCAGAAAGCAGCTGGTGTCACTGACAAAGGAACTTAAATCCTGGCTTCTTGGGTAAGTGCACAGTTCTGACTCATGACCTGCTGGCTTTCCTTTTGGGTGAGGGTGTCGCCAGCTTAGCCTCCCCGGGAAGAACCTCTGAGAGTGGCCATAGGTGGGTGAGCTCTGTGCACGAGTAAGGTTTGCAGAATCACAGTCCAATATAAGTAAGTCCAGGGTTGTATCAAAGCGATGAAATCTTTCCATGCTTAAGCAATTGTGAGCATACTGTGTCCCATCTTTAGTTTTAAAACTATTACTTATCGTACTTTCTTAATATCCTTGAGAGTTGGGTTGGTGGTGGCATTCTTGACTGGACTACTGATAAAGGGACAAACTCTTTCCAAATCATTCATTCCTTAGACATTAACGTGAAATCCATAGTCCAGGCCACGAGGAATTGTTTCCCTCCCCAAGGGTCTGCTCGTGCTTTGCAGACCGCTGTTTCCTGGCTGCTGTGGGCTCTGCTGACACAGAAATGTCTGCTCAGGGTCCAGGACAAGGCTCCTCCCGTAGTGTCTCTGGGGCTGCTGGCTCCATGGCCATCCCTCTGGTGTCTGTGCCCTGCTCTCTGCTTTGAGGACACCAGTCACGGCAGGTTGGGACCACCCTGTGACCTCGTTTTAACTCTTTAAAGACCCCTCTCTAAATACAGTCACATGCAGAGGTCCTGGGTGTTAGGGCTCCAAAATGTGGAATTTGGGGGAGATACAGTTCGACCTAAAACAAAGACGAATGGAACCCACAGTACCCACCTTTTCCAGGTGCTATTTGCCTAACTGCCAGTGCTGTGCTCTCAGTAACAAGTGTTTGGGGTAGAACTATAGATGTGTAAAATCCCACTAATAGTGGTCCAGGGGTTTTGTCTTGCAGACCAGGAGGAATGAGAGAGAGGCAGGCCATTAGTCAGAATTTCAGAGGTGAGGTGTATAGTGGGCTTTTAGTTCTATTTTCCAGCCCATGTCCTTTTTGGCAATAGACCAAAAAAGTCTCTGGGACCTAGTTGGCTGGGGTGGATCTAGTTGGAATGGGGGCTCTAGTTGGCTGTTATCGGGGCAGAGTGAAGGTACAAATCTGGATGAAGGGAACTTTTTCTCTGGGACACCACTGCTCTTCTGGTGCCAGCCATGGAGCCCAGGGAGCTTGCCCTGATGGAGGCCCCAGGAGTAGGTGGAGGTGGTCAGAGCCCTCTTGCCCTGGACCTGGCTGCGGGCCAGCAGGAGCCCCTGGGTTTTGCCAGAGCGAGCAGGGGACAGGCATCTTGAAAACATAACTTCAGACTCACCAAAAATTTGGGAGAATACTGGTAATTCCTGAACCCTCTGCCTCGATCACTCAGGCTCCTCAAATGTGAACATTCTGCGACATTTGCTCATCCCTCCCTGCTATACAGGGAGCTCGGCAGCTCCAGGAGCTAACGCAGTTTTGCTTCTTTTTCTTTTTTTTGAGACAGGATCTTGCTCTGTTCCCCAGGCTGGAGTGCAGAGGTGTAATCACAGCTCATTGCAACCTCAGACTCCTGGGCTCCAGTAGTGAGCCTCCTGCCTCAGCCTCCTAGGTCTCTGGAATTACAGGGGTGAACTACCATATCTGGCTGTACCTCCCTAAGCCAGTTTGAATCAGGTGACTTTTGCTTACAGAGACTTATAACCCAGGGAATGGGGGCTCTAGTTGGCTGTTATCAGGGGCAGAGTAAAGGTACAAATCTGGATGAAGGTGAGTGGTGAGTAAATGGATGACTTCAACAGAAAGCTGTTTCTATAAACTCCTATTAACAGTGCGTCTCTCTGAGGCAGACACGTCTTACCTGGCACTCAGCTCCTGGCTTCCATCCTGGGGCAGAAAGTGTTCCATAAATCACTTAGCTGGTGCTTGTCTCCTGCACAGGCTGTTATAGTAAGTCCCCTCTGTGTCCTAACGTGGAAACAGTCGTGAGACAGGACTCGTTTGTCAGGTGGCCTCTTCCCAGCCCTGGGCTTCCCTCCCATTGCAGCAGCCCGGAGCTGCTGTCCACATCACAGCCTGGCTGACCCATAGAGCTGTGCTAGTGACTGTCTACTCACTGGAAGCTACAGTCAGGCTGTGTCGCCTGTGCATGGAGAGGACACCACATGGGGCTTGTGGCAGTATTTTAAATGATTGCCTTCTCCTTCGTGTGGGGTGGCAGTCCTCCGTTCATCCAAAATGAGGACCATTTATGATAGGTAGAAGGAAAAGAGAGAAAGGAAGAATGTGTCTCCATGAAATGGAAAGTACTCTATCTTCTAAGGAAAGTTTTCTTTTTTTTTTTTTCAGAGACAGAGTCTCACTTTGTGGCCCTTGGTAGAGTGCTGTAGTGTCACAGCTGACAGCAACCTCCAGCTCTTGGGCTTAGACAATTCTCTTGCCTCAGCCGCCCGAGTAGCTGGGACTACAGGCGCCCGCCACAAAGCCCGGCTATTTTTTGTTGGAGTTTGGCCGGGGCCAAGTTAAAACTCGCCACCCTAGGTATAAGGGGCTGGTTCCCTACTCACTGAGCCACAGGCGCCGCCCAGGAATGTTCACTGTTAAGATCTATCAACTATGTGGGCTTTGTGGTGCCAATTATCCTGTTCTTCCAGCAGGAGTAATTGCATCATTCTTAACCCCACAGTCAAGGGGTGGATGTGCACTGGCATGTGCATGTGTGCTCAGAGATGTCATGGGTATTCCAAAGATGAGAGAAGGGCTGGCAGTCACGGAAGAAAGGGGCTTCCACTGGCTTGGCATCCTCAGCTGGAGACTGATTTGGAGTCAACCTGTGGTTTTCTTTGCCCACATCCCTGCAGCTGAGAATCAGGAAAAGCCCTGCCGAGAATCTCACTGACTGAGCTCTGGCTTGGTGGTGCCGGTGCTGTGGTCTTGTGCTGTGACTAGCTTGGCAGATAAGGAAGCCAGGCCCCGGGGATGTCGTGTGTCCCAAGCAGGGGAGCTTTTCTGCGCTCACCTGCTGGAAGCAGGAATCCTCTGCTTCTGAGCAGAGTGCCGTGTGTGCTCCGAGGGGCCAGTCTTTGCCTTGTTTTGACTGTGGTGTGCTTTGATTGCGATTCCGGTCTTTGATTTGTAATAAAAGTCCCCACACACATAATTTCCAGGCACAGATCATATCTAACTCAGTGCTTTCAATGAACTGAGATCTAAAACGTAAACCAGTAGTGTTCCTTTTTTCTTTGGAGGGGCCAGGGCTATCTGGCCTAGTGGGTAGAGAGTGTAAAGCCACGCAGACACTTTGATTCAAGCATGGTGTGTGCATGTGTGAATATGTATGTGTGAATGTGTTCACACACACGAGTCAGTGTGTACGAATGCACATACACATGTGCATGTGTGAGTGTGTGAACGTGTACATGAAGTGTACGCTGTATGCAAGTCTGTGTGAATGTGTGCCCACATGTGTGGTGCGTCACTGCACGTTAAGTTCATGTGTGTGCACGTGTGTGAATGGCACGCATGCGAGCGTGTGAATGCATACGTGCACGAGCATGTGTGCACATCTGTATGAACATGTGCATGTGTGTAAACATGTATGTGCGGTGCCCAGCCCTAAATGACAGCAGGATGGACACATGTGCTGAGGACAGACCCCAGTGCCACCCCTCCCCATCTCCTAGCCGACCTCAGACCCTCAGTTCACCTTGAAGCACATCTGTGGAAAGAAAGATGTTCTGGGCCACAGAAACGGAAACAGCAGCGCTCGTGTGCAGAAGCCTCCTGAAGACTGGCCTGGACTTTTTAAAGGAACAATGAAATTCCTTTAGATATTTTTTGTTTCTTGAATTTTAATGAAAAGATTGATTTCTAGTCATTATTTATCTATTGTCAAATTTTAACAAACAGCTGTAGTGATAATTGCTGAATTTCTACTCTATGTTTAGAGGAAACTGTCAATTCACAAACATGGAATTGTGCTATTATCTATGTCTAAGGCATTTTTCTGTAAATATACAGATTTAGTGCTGGTTTTCAATACATATACAAAGATGCTAATTATCACTAGAACTATTTGTTAACACTCAAAAATACATAAAAAATAAATAAAAGAAATGCCATTTTTCCATTAGAAATTCAAAAATATTTGTCTTGAGGCTGCTTCTTACATAATATTTTGGAAATTGCACTATCATTATCTTGTGTTAACTTTACCTTTTGTTTTCTAGTCCTCCTCAACTGACTTCCTCACCCGGCCCTCACTTTGTCAGGGTCTCTGCCCCTTCCTAGGGGCTGTCCCTGAGGCTGCCCGCAGCGGGGGCCACAGGGGAAGGGAGCCACGTGGAGAGCCAGGCTCCCAGAACACGGGTCTTCAGTGCCCCAGGGATGTGACATGTCCTGGCATGGGCGTCTCTGCGGTGGCCTCCTCAGGGTAGTCCACAAGCAGACTCAGGCAGGGGGACAGCTGGCCTCAGCCACAGGTGCACCAGTGGCTCTGAGGGAGGCTGACTTGGGAAGCGACCTCCTGCTGGGTTTGGAGGCCAATGGCTCTGTGTCTGAGGCCAGCAGAAAGAGAACCAATTAAGTGACAAACTTTTTTTTTTTACTAGTTTATATCTTTTCCTTTTTGCCCCCATGTTACTGAGCCAGTTAACGTGGGGTGTAGGTGTGGTAGGGGCGCTTTGCCTGTTTGAAGGCTCCAGCCCGTGGGAACCATCCACACTTACTTCAAGGTGTCATCTGGGAAGACAGCCTGGTTCACTCCTCTGGGGAATTTCATCTTGAACCCCTCTCAGCCAGGGGCCGAGCTGCTGATGCATTTGTTTATTGGCTGGCTGAGGATATAATCATAACCCTGAGGGCACGCACGGGAATTACGTGTGATCCACCTCACGTGGTCTGATGATCCTGCACACACCTGAGATGCACAGTCCCTTCCCCAGAAGAGGAAGTAAAGGCCTCTCCAGATGTTTGCCCTGGTCCTGACATCCTGTTACTTAAATACTATGGTGTGAAAGTAACAATAATTAAATACTGGTATAAAGTAGTTATACTTGTGCTATCTTATGTTACATGATAACAGGATAAGAGAAGGAATAAACAAAGATATTTGCTACATAACACACACAAACATATTCATGGCAAATCAGGAGGAGATGTACGTGACACCTCTAGTCCTAGTTTCTGTAACTGGCTGTGTGGAAGCAAAGTAGAAGAAAATTTCAGGTCAGGAGTGGCACTGTGAGGACTTGCACCAAGGTCAGAGGGCGCAGTGAGGACACAGCCGCCAGCCAGCGGGCCGAGCCCAGTGTGCCGTGGGGTCCCTGCGAGGGGGAGGCAGGGCCTTTGTGCACAGTGGCCTCCAGGCCTCCACGGGGAGGCGCCTCCCACAGGCCCTGCTATAGCTACTCTGTGCACAGTGATCGCAAGGTACACGCTGGAGGCCGGGGCTGCACAAAGGCCCTGCCTCCCCTGGGCACATGGAAACTGCCCACCAGATCCACAGCAGATGTTCAAGTGTCATGAGAAGTGGCATGGGCACAAGATAATGGCTACAGACCCTCCCCTGATGCTCAGTGAGGAAACTGAACCACGGTGGTTTCATACCTTGCTGAAGGTCACAGAGGTGGCAATTTGCAGAGCCAGGGTTTGGGCCCAGCATTCTGGGAAGGGTACATATGGAGAACTTGATTAAGTGATTAAAACACATGAACTTTCTACTTTATATGCTTCAACCATTTAAAAATGTATTGAATGAACACATATATATTTTTTTGAGACAGAGTCTCACTATGTTGTATTTGGTAGAGTGGTCTGGCATCACAGCTCACAACAACCTCAAACTCTTGGATTTAAGCGATTCTCTTGCCTCAACTCAGCCTCCCAGTAGCTGGGACTGCAGGCGCTCGCCACAATGCCCAGCTATTTTTTCATTATGGTTGTCGTTGTTTAGCAGGCCTTGGCTGGGTTCAAACCCACCAGCCCCGTTGCATATGGCTGGTGCCCTAATCACTGAGCCGGGGCTGAGCCAAACATGTACTATTTTAATAATAAACAATATGTATATTTAGATATTTTTCTTTTGCTCTGGTGCATTGCTATTTAAATTAATTCATGCTTTTGTGTTGAGCATTATTTTCCTATTCAATAAAGAAGTTTCAAAATTTCTGCCCAAGAAACCACAGACAGAGGCTGTGCAGACAGGAGAGCAGCTGCCCCCTGTGGGCCTTGTGCCGGGAGCTGTGAAGTGACGGTCACAACTGCTGGCTGACCTGTAGGCTGGCTGACCTGCACTGCCACCAGGTAGGGGTTCAACCTCTCAGGCTTGGCCTTTCCATGTTGATGGTGACAGCCCAGACTTTCCTACCATCAAATTCTGTAGAAATGTCAGTTTCTGAGATTAACTATTTTTATTAACAAGCCCCACCCATAACTATAGTCTTGTTCTGGGGAGGTCAGTCTGATCCTCTGAACAAGATAGTGCCAACTTTTGTCACAAGGATGTGACTGCTGTGACTAAGCTCAGCAGACAGTCCTATACGTGAAAAGGCTTATGTGCCCGGTGCGGAGTGGGCTCATCTGCCAGCTGTTCTGTGTCTCCCATTTGGAGAATAGAAAACCATTCTAGACATGATGTGGACACGGATAGGAAGCTCTGACGGGCTCCCCTCAAACGGAGAGGGGACCTGGGGTGCCCTCCCTCCTGGCCACCAGGCTGGATGCTCCATGGAGCTGAGGAGCACAGCAATTTAAAGTTTTTCAGCGGAGTTAAGACAATCTCATTTATTCTAAGTGTGTATGTGCTTTGTGCTAAGCCTGCATGTGGGAGCAGTGTGCACGGGCTCCCTGTCCGCTCTGTTTCTGCCTTTGATATTTCCCTGCCTGAACCTTCTCTGCCTGTGGCCACACCTCCAGCAGGCTGACACCTCCATGGGGCTGTGGCTCTCAGAAGCCCCCTTTGGTTTAGCAGTAGAAGTGAGTGGATCACTCCACAACCTCCAAAGTGACAAGCTCCTGCTCCAGATCCGATCTGAGTTGCTGCTGAGACACAGACGGTGTCCTGTGGTGAGTCTGCAGCTGCCGTCTTCTCCTCACTCCCGGAGATGGGCCGGATGTGTGGGGTGCAGACCCCTCATTCTTAATGTCATGTTGAGAGGCGCCCTCGCATTGGATAAGAGGAAACTTTTAGGCGTACTTGTAAATTTCTGGAATTCCTCCCATCCCGGCTGTGGGGTTGAACTGTGCTGGTCATCACAGTGGCACAGGCACACATGCCCCGACCCATCCTGTTTTTCTCAGCAGAGGAGTGAGAACAGGGGACTCTGAGGTCAAAGAGTACGAGGGATTTCTGCTGGTTTTTCTTTTCTTTTCCTTCTCACTCCCAAAATGAGTGGGACTGTGAAGTGGCATGGTTAATACAATGCTGAGAAAACCCCACCTTTTAAGCTAAAAGGTGGAGAAAAAGGAAAACCGGCAGACGGGGAAGGAAGGAAGGCTCTTGGAGAGGGGAGAGCCAAAGAAAAGGGTTTCCCTAAAGTTTTGCCTGAAACAATACAATTCTGATTGACAACTGAACTGTGGGCAAGGAACAGAGTAAAGCAAAGAATTTGAAAACTGAGGCCTCTGGTGGCAAGGGGCTGCCACATCCAAGCACCCCAAGGGACAGCTGTGGAGATGTCCACAGCCCAGGCCTCTCTGCAGTGGCACCCCGGCTCCCTGGCCTCTTCCCAGTGTTGTCTGACAGCTCTCCCTCAGCGCCCACAGCCTGTCTGAAAGCTGCCTCCTGCCACTCCTGTCCACACAAAGTGAAGACGTGAAGGACACCAGTAGGAACTGCAAGGTGTGGGTGTGGGTGTGGGGTGCCCCTGCACAGGCGAGCTCAGCCTGGCTGTGCTGGATGGCCTCGTGCTCCCCACAGTCCTGGGCATCTGTGAGGCCAGCATGGGGCTGTTTCCTCCTGGTAGCTCTGTGCCCCTCCCCCCCAGCTCAGAGAGAATGTGGGTGGGGGTGGCTCAGGGGTGAGGTGCAGGAGGGTGTGCAGGCCCTTCCTCTTGGGGCTCCTGCCACCCCAGGAGCTAGTTTCCTCATCTGCAAATTAGGTCTCGTTAGGTTTGGAAGTGAGAGATTATGTGTCTGAGCCTCCTAGAGTAGGGCCACCACGTAATGGGATCAGATTAACTTCCTCTCTCAGTATCACCAGGCCGATGATTATTGTTATCACATGTGGACCTTTGACCAGAAATCATAGGCGGCTGGAGAAAAGGAGAAGGCCAGGCAGCCACGTGGATTCAGCGCGATGCGTCTGCCATGTGGCAGGGCTCATTAGCGAGCAGAGCCTCTTCAGCAAGTGACAGAGATGTGGTACTTTACGTGAACTTGGAGTAATTACAGATGGAGAGGCCAAGAATTGTGTGCAGATAGCAACAAGGTCCCCCACACAGGGAAGCAATATCCCAGCACCGCCCGGCTTGAGACAAGATTAGTGTGAATCAGGGGACCTGCACAGAGCGAGATAAGGAATCTGGACAGACCAGAAAAGAGCCGATTCCCCTGACACCCCACGAGGAAGTGGGGCTGTGCTGACAGCAGAAATCAGAGCCTCGCAGCACGGCGTCGGTAGCTGCTGGAGCATTATCACGCTGGAGCCCACGTCCTGAAAAATATGCACGATTTGTTCTACATGGAATCTGGTTCCTCATAGGAAACTTCAGAAAGGGATTTGAGCTTCCTTTAATTTGTAGCAAACACGTTTCTGGTGCTCACAGGGGGCAGGCCCAACACAGTCCTGCCTCCTGTGCTCATTCTGCCTCTCTCCTCTGCACGTGCCCCGCAGAGCCCCGGCCTCCCTGGTGCCTCCTCTCCCTTCCCGGACCTCCCTGGTGCCTCCTCTCCTCTCCCACCTCACCCCGGCTCTTCCTTTCTTTCTTCCTTTACCTGCCTCATTTATGAGTGAAACAACACCCATG
Organism: Galago senegalensis; assembly: GCA_963575145.1. NCBI lineage: Eukaryota > Metazoa > Chordata > Mammalia > Primates > Galagidae > Galago > Galago senegalensis. The sequence goes on from CAUYTI010065809.1 coordinate 14,898, forward strand.
CCAGTGGGTTTGTGCTGGGGGAAAGGAAGACCACACGTTTTGTTGTGATTTGGACTTTGAAAAGAAGAGGTTCAACAAACACTTTGGTGCCTATAAAAACATGGAAGTGGGCTCAGCACCTGTGGCTCAAGCCGTTAAGGCACCAGCCATATACACCTGAGCTGGCAGATTTGAATCCAGTCCAGGACCCGCCAAACAACAATGTTGGCTGCAACCAAAAAATAGCTGGGCATTGTGGCAGGTGCCTGTAGTCCCAGCTACTTGGAAGGTGGAGGCAGGAGAATCACTTGAGCCCAGGAGTTGGAGGTTGCTGTGAGCTGTGATGCCACAGCACTCTACGCAGGGCAACAACTTGAAGCTCTGTCTCAAAAACAAAGAAACAAACAAACAAAAAACCACAGAAGTGCTCTTGGGAAGCGCATGCCACCACGTGTGTGTCAGTGCACAGCCCAACACAGCCCGGCAAAGCAGACCCGTCACACACGTCAAAGATCCCATCCAAACTGAGTTTATCTGAAGTTGGTTCAACGTTAGAAAATCCTCTTCATGTTGTTTATCAATCATCCTTATAGATTAGAGGACAAAAACCACACGATCCTCTCAAAACTTGCAGAAATACATTGTGGAAAACGCAATACATATTCTTGGTAAAAACCTTGTTAAATTCACATAGGAAGGAAACTCTTTTTTGGTCATACATCTGTCAAACAGCAAAAGCAAAAACAAAATAAAATAGAAACCAAAGTAACCCAAATCTCCCTGTCAGTGGTAAGATACACCTGAGTGCAGAATGTTTCTGGAGAACCTTAGGTTTGCCTGAAAGACACACAAATGTAAAAGGTGTAAGTACAAAAAAAAAAATTACAAAACAGTCATTATTTAGACAAGTAGTTCATATATAGTGCACGCCCACCCACAAATGCTTAGAAAGAATTGTAGAATACGTAATAAAATGTTTAAATGTTGAGTAACATGCAAATGTTTAAATGTTTTTTAAAAATTGCATTTCTGCCTACCAGTAGCACTTAGAGAATTTAATTCATTAGACGATGCAGTTGAATCCTGCTTCTGGTTAGACTGAGCAGCAGGGACAAAATTCATCCTTGAGCCTGAAACAACTAAAAACTACACCAAGTCTGTTAAATGACGGGTTTCAGGAAAAGGAGCCGAGCCACCCACTGCTTAAGCTTCACAACTATATCACACATCGCTATTCAGGCTGTTCTGTAAGTTTTACTGTTCATTCAGTTCACATTTCCTGCATTTTGGGCTAAATTCTTCATTCTCTTTTTTCACCTGTATGGAGTACCTCCTTATGTAATTTTTTAAGAAAACATGTACTGTTTCTAAATCCTGCATATGTGAGTGAGTTATACTTGGCCTTATGTTTCCCTTTCTCTTTATCCTAGGATATTAGCAGCTTTCCCTGCAAATAGCAGGACAAGGTCTTATCACAGTTCTATGTGATTCTTTGGGAGTGATGTTGACTGAAAGCCAGATTCTTTCCTGGGTCTGGCTTGGGGTTCCCGTGGGGAGATAATGGTGCAGGGGTGGCAGATCCCCCCCCCCGCCCCTGCCTCAGAAAGCAGGGGGCTTTGGGGCTGGTGGCCGGGCGTGGTGGAAATTGGGCATCTCACCCACCACAGCCCCGGTGAGCGGCACTGACCTGTCTTCATCCTCCGTCTCCCTGTGCCACCCCCAGAAAACCTGAGTGGCCTGTGCATGCTGGGCCCAGAGAGACAGAGCAAGCTTTGCTATGGTCACCGCGGCAGCACTGGGTGATAAGCACAGGTTATTTACAGGAGATTATGGGAGGGAAAAACCAACATTCTTCACATTATCTTGCACTATTACTGCTTTCGAGGAAAATACCAGGACAGAAGTTTGCCCACTGCCTGATGAGGCAGCATGCTGGCCGAGATGCCCACAGCAAGTGGCCGGTCACCCAGAGTGTGGGTTGAGTTGAAGAATCAGCTCTTTGGGACTGTGGGGACTATTTGTGGCCTGGGGCAGCTGCCCAGGCCTGCTGTGGGAGCTCTTGCTAGCCAGAGATAGCATGGATGGCAGGCACACAGCCGTGGGGGACCCTGATTCCTGAGGGTTGCAAGGCCGAGAATTTGTCTCTGGTCCCCACACCCTGAGCACTGCACTATGGTTAAACCCTGGCTCACTGGGCAATGCTGGTCTCTGTGTCTGTCTCCAGCTGCCCAGCAAAGTGCGGCAGCACCATGGTGCAGTTTCTCTTTGGGGCAGAACTTGTGCTTTAGTGGGGAGCTTAGGAGAGGGTGGGACTAAGCACAGCCTTCTGAATTGCCATTTTTATGTCATCCTGAAGAGCAGCCTGACCCCCATCAAATTTGCAAAGATTTAAAGGCAGGATTTCCTATAATATAGATTTGGCCTTTTGGAGAAAATGTTTTTAAACCTGCTGAAAGTAAACAGATGTACCTCCATTTACCAAGATTGAAAACCAGACAATTGTCCAAACCCCTCCCAGGTCCTGTGAGTTATACGGAGTTGAGGAAAGATGTCATTTAAAGCCAGCCTCCCGAGGCAGAGCGGGCGCTGAGCCGGTGCGGCAGCCTTGGTTTACACTTTCCCTTTAGTTGCTGCTGTCTCCAGGTGAGACTCTGTGGGCATCTTAGAATGTGAGTTTTATGTAAATAAACTTTGTTTTCAGCTACAGAAATATAGAGATAATTATTTCAGAACTTCCCCAATTTCTCACCAGAAAGAGCCCAATTCTTCCTTGTAAAAATTTCCAGATTTCAAAAGTAATTTGAATACCTTTAATTGTTAGCTAATTCCTTCTATTTCATTACTTGTTATTTGGGTAAATTAATATATTTAGCAAGAATAAAATGAGACGATCAGGGAAATTATTGTATTTGTTCTTTGGACTAGCAAAATTATCTTTCCTGTATTCACATTTATCCAAAAGAAAATGGCTCATTTGTGGAACAAAGGTTCTAATAGGTCTTCAGGAAGGTCTTAAAATGTAGAAGCCCATGTATTCTATCAGAAAACTCTACTAAGTGTGTTATAAAGCAATTTTTCATTTGCAATCAAATTTTTCTACTGGGTAAACAGCCGGAACCCCTATAATTTTTTCACGGAGCGTGCCATGTACGGTCGGGGTAGCTATTCATGGCTTTGTTTCAGGGAATTCACTCAGAGGGAGACGTTTTCTGTAAAACAGTGGCTGTTTCATTTGCTTTTGAGCAAAGATCACAGGCTCAGGGAGCTAGAATCTCAAGTTCAAGAAACATCGAGTTTCATGGAACTCAAGGAAAGCACTAGGATAGCTTGTCACGGAAGTTCTACTTTGGAAACTTTTTATTTCCCTCACACAGAAGATAGAAAGGAAAGATGAGCCCAGGATTTGGCAGCTACAGTGAACTATGACCACGCTACTGCCCTCCATCCAGCCTGGGTGACAGAGCAAGACCCTGTCTCAAAGACAAAGGCAAAGACTGCCCAGTCAGAGAAGAACGCCGAGGACCAGATCATTTCCAGAACCCAACAGGGGCTTCCTGTGCAGACAGGGTATTAAACCTGAATAAGACTATTAGACATTCTTGGTTCAAAAGCTGTAAGAAAGGATAACTTCATCAGCCAGCTATTTTGTTTAGCGGTATATCCCCAAATCCAGGGCCGTGACTGACTGGTGCTGCCGCAGCAGGGGGATGTGACGGCATCACGCCCTTGTGTCAGGAGCCCTGCATGGTGCTGGGCAGAACATGGGCTCCTGGGGACGAGCCCACGCAGCAGGAACAGAGCCAGACTGCCCTCTGCAAGCTCTGATCATCCTCAGTTGCTGGAGTCAGCTGGGCGTGACGACAAGTCCTGCCCACCACCTCACGTGTTTGCAGGTGAAGCTAAGAGCCCCACCGCGTGCATGTGGGACACCCCAGTGTCTGAGCAGTGGGCAGCACGTGGAGACCCTCACACCCAGCAGCAGGTGTGAGCACTCAGGGGCTCAGGGGCGGCCTTGACTGTGGAAGAGAGGGATTGTGACCAGCACATGGTCCAGGGGTTGTGTGGTGTTGAAATCGAGCCAGTCGAGAAATCTTTAGCTCCTTGCGTTCTATTTTCTGTGGGAAATACACACAGCATTTACCATCCTGTGTGGAATTATTCACCTTTTAAACTATAGCCCAGGGTGGCTCCTGTGGTTCAAAGGAGTAGGGCACTGACTCCATATGCTGGAGGTGGCGGGTTTAAACCCAGCCCTGGCCAAAAACTGCAAACAAACAAACAACCAAAAAAACCCCCCTAAACTATAGCCCATAGCAAGAGAAGCACATCTCAGCAAAGCCCAGTACCCCTCACTGTATCCATAACCCAGACAAAGGTTTTATAAATCAGAACTTTACATGAGGTAACATTCATATTTTTATCTCTATTCTGATCAATACTATTTAATTTTAAAATTATTTTTACTGGGCGGTGCCTGTGGATCAGTAGGTAGGGTACCGACCCTGTAGACCGAGGTTGGCAGGTTCAAACCCAGCCTTGGCCAAACGGGAAAAAAAAAAAATAGCTGGACGTTGTGCCGGATGCCTGTAGTCCCAGCTACTCTGGAGGCTGAGGCAAGAGAATCGCCTAAGCCCAGGAGTTGGAGGTTGCTGTGAGCTGTGTGACACCATGGCACTCTACCAAGGGTGATAAAGTGAGACTGTCCCTACAAAAAAAAAAAAAAATTATTTTTAAATGTGTTATGTGAAGTGGTTTCCGGCTGCCACGCTGCCACGTAAGGAGTGGACAGTTGGTCTGTTGAGATGTTTGTCCCTGGGCATGAGCATCAGGGGCTCACCAGGATCCCCTGGGGACGAGAGTATCAGATCTGAAGCCGGGCTCCTGAGCGTCCTGTCTGGACTGTGTCCACTCTAGGGGTTCCAAATGCAGGTTCTTCTCAGGAGCAGTTAATCCACTTCTCTCCATTATGTTGTGGAAGGACATCAGTGACCTGATGTGAGCTGCGGGCAGGGATTGCATCTGCTAAGTGTGCCACAGAATGTCAAGATATTAAATTCCAAGTGTCCTCTGCTGTTTGTCCCTCTCGCTGATCCTGAAATACTGTTATCCTTATTTCTCTAAAACCATCGTAGCTCCTTTGGAGTAATAATAAGGAATGTCAACCTTTTCTGGAAAATTTTCACTGCATACCTATTAAACCCTGACACAAAGCCATGCTTGCTGAGATTTTGTGTATGGAGGTATGTGATCTTGGCTTATACTGTATTTTTGCAATATCTAGACATTAGCATGCAGAAGCGTGGCACCTGAAATCGTATGTCAATGCTCAGGGAAAATGCCTGGCTTCCAGGAGTAAGTGCACGTCCCCATTACGACGACGTGTGGTGCAGCGGGCATTAACATCGCAAAGCTGTCAGCAGACAAACCTTTTAACACTCACGAGCTGAGAATCAAAGTAAGAATCCCAGACCCAAGTACACAATGGAGGATTCTGGAACTGAAGCTGACGAGGGTAGCCTGGCGCTTTCCACACACTAGCAGGGCGAGGGGATTGTGTGAGATGGTTTTTCACAGGGGAGACACAGTCAGCGCTGCTCAGATGTCTCTACTCTCATTTTCATACATCTAGAATCTTTCAAGACAGTGGCTTGACTTAGGCGTTGACATATGATTGTCTACACGTGCACTGTGTCTGTGTGGTCTACTCCCTGTGCTGGCTGGGGTGTGGAGTGAGCCCTGAAGCCCTGGGTGGGTGTGGGGTCTACGTGTGCCCATAGTCTGCAGTGAGGGCTGAGTAGGAAGCTGGGTGCATGGGCCTGCAGCGTGGCCTCAGTGGGCAGTGTGTGGGTTGGTAAAGGGGGATCGTGATAGGTTGTATTATATTAGCATAATAAAAGCTGCTCTACTGTGTGTCTGGTGCAGCCTAGGCGTCACGCCAGGAGTGCTGTGACTGTCCGGTGGTGCAGATGAGAAGAGTGAGGCCAGCACTGGTGGCCTGCCCTGGCTGTGGGCAGATGGCTGAGCTGGAGCCCCCAGCCTGCCCCGTGTGCTGTGCTGAGCCTCCTTGACAGCCTTTGCCCGCCCCCCCGCAGGAGCAGAATGCATCTGGGGGCCGTGTGCACATGTGTGCTGGTACATGTGCAGTGGGGGCCGTGTGCACATGTGTGCTGGTACATGCACAGAGGCTTCTGCACGGTGTGTGGACTGCAGGTATGTGTGTGCACGTGTTCATGAGTGTACACGTGTATGTACGCGTGTCGTGGGCGTGTGCTGCATGTGCACATGTGATTACTTGCTCAGTCAGAGACCGCAGGGTTCCCCTGTAAGCAGCACAGGCCCAACATCAAGGCACAACGTGAGGAGGTGGAGATAATCACCTGCAAGCTGATTCCTGATGTGAGCAGTTGGGCGCCAGGCTGTGCCTCTGGGGCTGTGTCTGGTCCCCACTCTGCTTTGGTTGGGCCTGCAGAGGAGCTGCCTTGAGGGGCCGCTTCCCAGGTCCCCTACCTTCTGCCCTGGCCAGAGAGAGACAAGGAGGAACCAAAGAGGAAGCTGGGCTTCTCTGGAGCCTGGACAGTCCCCAGCTGGTCTCGCTGCCCTGACACTGAGCCTGGCAGAGCCCCTATTTGTGTCTGTGGCTATCTTCACACAAACGCCACTCAGACAAACCCTCCTACATCTGGTCACATGTTCACATGTGCTCTGGTTCCTGGAACGCTGGCACTGTGTGCAGTCACCCTTGAGCACAAGGGCCCCAGGGTGAGGTGGACAGTGAGCACCTGACTGATGGGGACGTTGGCACAGAGAACGTGCTGTGGGGTGGGACGATGAGATGGCAGCAGCAGCCACCGTTTTCCCTGACGCTGCTGTGGTCTCCACCTTTCATGCATCATCTCAGGTAACCCCTAGGAGCTCCTGGACACAGGCATGATTTCTCTACCAGCTCCCAGAGGAGGGAGCTGCACCCAGGGTGGCAAAGATCGTGCCATGGCCACGAAGGTCAGGTCAAGCAGAGCCAGGGTTGTGACAGCTCTGTAAACTTTCCCTGCCTCTGGCATGGGAGCCCCTGGGTCCACGTGTTCCCAGCACACTCACACGTGGCGTAACTACAGCCCTACCACACTAAGTGTGTGGCACACGTGTCTTCCACACAGAACAAGGACTTAGAGACCCTGAACTCAGACCTGAAGGCTGCATTGGCATGGAGCAGGTGCTCCATGAGTGGAAGAGTGAATGGGTGTCGCTCTGTCTGTGTTCACTGTGTTACGGATTTCCAAGCACGAGTGATTAGCCCGTCAGCCCGGCCGGAGTGACATGTGTGCCATCAGCCCCCTTCTGCAATTAAGAAACCTGGCCTGGTCCTCAGACCATGGTTCCCCTGCACCCCTCCCCACCAGCAGCCTCCACAGTGATCAGCGCTATTAGGCAAGAACAAAGCGTCCCATTATCTGGGATTTACATTTTGGGAATAGTGACTGAGCAACATGAAGTTGTGTTTTTCAGATGAACATTTGCTGCCCGACACAGCCCAGTGGAACAGCCTGACAAGTGACCTGGGAGGGAACTTGGAGGGAGGGTGCCCAGTGGGCTTCAGGCAGGTTGGCCATGAATCTCTGGGTTCAATGCCAGCCAGGCCCGCTGCTCTGCGCTGTGCTACGTGGTTTGGTGGGCTGGGTGTCTGCCCAGCCTGTGGGCTCCATCATGGCTCCATGTTCTTGTGGCAGACTCTTCATGCGGGAGTCTCTGGGGTTCAGGCTCACTGAGGACTGGAGATGGCAGGGGCCTCCTCAATCTGTCTGGTTGCCTGGTACAGTCAGGGGACTCAAGACAACCCCCTTCCCCTGGAGTCCTGGGGAGCTGAGGTGAGCCACCCAAGGGCAGGTTCAAGTGAAGTAGGCTGCAGTCAGTGGGAAGCAGGCACCCAGGGCCACCCAGCCATGCTCACACAGACCAGGATGGGAGTTGCCAGCCAGTAGCCATGGGGCTGGGCTTGCAGCCCAAATGTTTCTGGTAGCCTCACCATCAGGATCACCTGCCTGGCTGCCAACATCAGGGTCTTCCCAAACCCCGGCCTTGTTTGCTCTTTGCTTGGCAGAAGAAGCTCATTTCCTAAATTCCCAGGGAGAACACAAGTGGGAGAAATCTCAACAGCTCCCAGAGAGTGGCCTATGAACCACAGGCACCTATAGTTCCCGGGTATGCCATGCCCAGAAGTCCCATTTCTAGCTGCTCTCTGGACCAGCACCTGAACACGAAGGGGCCTGACCTGGACCTCCATAGCCCTGGCTGCTCCAGTTCCTGCCAGAACCGGGCTCACAGCTGGAAGGTAAAGCCCAGGATGTGCAGACAGAAAGCTGGTGTTGGAGCAGGATTGCACGGCTGAGTGTGGAAGCTGCCCTGCCTTGCGCGGTCCATCCCTCCCTCTGCTCTCGTGCCCATGGGGATCCCATCTGCTGTCTTGGTAGGCAAGGCTCCGGGGCAGGGGCTGAAAGAAGAGGACTTGGGGACTTTGAGGACAGAGAGTGGGGACACAGTGGTGTACATCTCAGCTCAGAAGGGTGCACCTGGGAAGTGTGAGAGAGCCCCTTCTCCCTCCCCTCCAGGGAGCAGAGCCTGAATTCCTCCAGGGCCCTCCTGTCTTCACAGCCTTACCATGGGGTCAGTGCCCCACCTGCTGCTCAGCTTCAGATCTTTAGGTAACATGATGCTGCTGTGGTTGTCAGATGCTCCAGATGCATTTTCCCAGCTCTGTGGGCCCGTGCACTCTCTGCCATTCTAAAAGGGCCCATCATGTAATCCACATGTGGATTTTAAACCGGCCTGAGACTTTTGACATCACAGGCTTTTATTCCAACAGCCACTGCAGGCCCAGACTTGGTGGAGGACAGCATGGGAAGGCGCAGCCACTGAGGGCCTGGGTGTCACAGGGGGGTGGCATCGGGGTCTCCTGAGGGTGGGGGGAGAGCAGGAGGCTATGGTCTTCTGGAGGAGGAGGGCCCTAGGAGGTCAGCACACAGCCATGACAAAAGCTGCTGGCCCCACAGGGCATGTTGCAGAGAGGTCTCAAAGAAGGGCGAGAGTGCCCCGGGCCCACAGAGTTGTGAAAGCACATGGATCATAGGATGACCGTGAGCAGCATGTGTTATTTGAGGATCTGAAATTAAGTCGTTCCCCACAAGCTCCGGTGCACATTTCTCTAAAAGGTTGTTAGGAAATTCATTCATTCATTCTCCTTCCTGTCAACTGTCCTGCAATGATCACAAAAGTTGAAGAAAAAAGAAAGTTTGGAGACATTTTTTCCAAAAAACATTAAGAGTTGATCAAGGATAAAGAATATGAAAGAAAAGAAAAGAAAAGGAAAAACCATTTTCATGGTTGACCACAGGCTGATGCTTTGGACACCATATTCCAGTTGCCTCACTTGTGGATCCAGACAAGGTTGGCCCCACAGGGACTACAAGAGAAAAATCAGTTCCAGGCTTATACAAACTTAAGGCCCAAGGGGAAGAATAATCAGCCATATGCAGGAAGGAGCAGAGACAGACAGGTGCACGTTTGGACACTCTTGGGACTAGACCAGAGTTGCCAGGCCTGGTGGCCTTAGCCAGCATTGCCCTTGGAAAGTGGGGATGGCAGCAGTGTGAGAGGGGTAGCAGCGTGGGAGGGGCAGCGGTGTGGGAGGGGCAGCAGCAATGTGGGAGGGGCAGCAGCAGGCACATAGAAGGGCCTGCAGAGCGAGGTGGCCAGGTGATTGTGCCTGTGTCTGGGGCCATGCCCATACCAGGGCTCTCTGGCCAGCACAGCCAGCGATTGCCTGTGGCTACCAGAAACAAGGAAAAGGGGATAAATGATGTCCTTGGGCCATCATGGCAGCTCCATTCCCCTCTCAGTTTCTTTTGGACCTGCTGTGAACTCGGAGCAAAGTTCGTGGACAGAGTGGGGCCCCTCTCGTGACCTTCCCACTGTCCTAAGGTAGTCGTACTCAACAAGGGGCCACTGGAGAGGAAGACAAGTGAGACCCTGATCCTCGTCGTCATGAAGCAAAGTGCTCACAGTCCTCCTCCTGTGCCTTACTCGAGGCCCAGCTGCCTGGCCCAGACCACAGGCGGCAGTGAGGACCAGGACGGCTACATGGGACCAACGCAGAGACTTGTGGGCCCCACGCAGGCAGGTGCGAGTGCTGTGTCCAGAGTCTGAGGGCTTCCTGGACCAACTTCTGGGGAGAAAAGCTGGTGCCATGTACTTGTGTGGACCTGGGCACGTGGGAGCAGAATGAGAGGGACGGCTAGGGGATGTCACTCTCCACAGCCCCCTTATTGCTTGGATCACTCACTTTACATTCAATGGTGAGAGTCCTTTGCACTTGAGTTTAGATGTGAAGAGATGGGCATGTCTCTGGCCAGCAGGCTCTGCACAGACAACCAGGTTCCTCCTGCACCTGTCTGTGGTGACCCTGCAGCAATTCCTTACAACCTCTAAAGAGGGTATTTTGAGGGTCATGTCTAAGGAGCTAGGAGGTCCACAGTCCAGGCCTGTCTGCTTCAGCCAGCACTGTTCCTGCTATGGGGAAGGGGTGGTCAACAGCCCAGTGGGCGTGCTCAGACCCCAGCTCGGCCACTGGCTGTGTCAACCCAGCCTTATGGGGATGCTTGTGGTGAGGAGAATGCTGGTTTGTCCAGAGGTGTGTGCACCACGTGTGTGTGACTGTGGAGGAGGGCTCCAGGCACAGAGGGACCATGCCACAGCCTTCCCTGCAATTACTGGGTTTTTATAGATGTATAGATTTTATAGATTACAGACTTCTTCCTGTCTTTGAATTACCATCTTATTCCACTATTCTTTCCTTTCTTCTTTTTTTAAAAATAAGAAACAAACTTCTCTCACTTTTAAAATTGCTCTTGAATGATCTCAGGCTAATTTCCAGACAAGCAATTAATAGTCTTTTCTGGAGAAGATACGTAGCAGCATCTTGGTGGCCAGGAGGGAGATGAGCAGGACCTATCTAGCCGCGCCCCTCACAGAGTGAGGAAAATTGTGTGGCCCACCCAGCCCATGTCCTGGGCTGCCGGTGGCAGCAGAGTGCCGTGCACATGTGACGTGGGCAAGGTCCTGGCAGCCACGGGGCAGAGCTCTTGCTGACCGCAGCACTGTCCTATGCTGTGACTTTAGCCGTAAAGTGTCACTTCCATGGACTTCCCTTCAACATTACAGACCAGGAAATTGCTTTATTATTATGCTAAGCGGTCACCATGTTTGGATAGAAGAATGGTTAATGAGAATGATTGCTCTGTTACATGCCAAAGACAAAGCACTACAAAATGCTGTAGTCAACAGCTCACATAATTTGTGCTGTTATTAGGGACAATTTGTGACTTTTAAAAAGTCTAGTGGGTCCAAATGTCAAATGAAGAAAACATTAGTTAAAATATCCAGGAGCAGTGAGTGATTTAGAAAGAGACTCAGGGAGGTTTAAGCATTTCTGTTTCAATTTCGTATTTTAAAACATCCATACCCATCTTAATTCCCATCTTCTCATAGCCAGTGGGCACCTGTGCTGCTCCTTCTCAGCAGGTGTGTCCCCAGAACAAAAGGGCTTTCTCCATAAAACAGATTTCCAAGAAAAGTGCATCACTGTCTCTACACAGGCGCTCCATGTCATCTTCCTTTTGGAGCAAAATGAATTTCCAGACTTTAGGAGCTGTCACATGTGAGAGCAGTTTCCCTGGTTGGAGCCACGAGGCTTGGAGACAAGTGGCGAGCAGAAAAAAGAGGACAGAACCTCTGAGAGCCATCTGTGACATCTTCATGATTTCAAAACAAATTTCCACCCATGGAACGTGGGAAACTCCACCTTCCTTAAACCTCTCTACAGTCTCAAGGTGGGGCATGGGGATTGGTTGATCAGTCTGGCTTCCTTCCTCCACACACGTCATCCCACAGTGAGCGCTAAAATAGGCCACACCCCAAGGATACACAGGCGGACAAGGTGTGTTCCCCATCCTGGGTGTGCTCCCCATTCTGGGTGTGCTCCCCATCCTGCATGTGCTCCCCATCCTGGGTATGCTCCCCATCCTATGTGTGCTCCCCATCATGGATGTGCTCCCCTTCTGGGGTGTGCTTCCCATCCTGCATGTGCTCCCCATCCTATGTGTGCTCCCCTTCTGGGGTGTGCTCCCCATCCTGGGTGTGCTCCCCATCCTGGGTGTGCTCCCCATCCTGTGTGTGCTCCCCTTCTGGGGTGTGCTCCCCATCCTATGTGTGCTCCCCATCCTGGGTGTGCTCCCCATCCTCGGTGTGCTCCCCATCCTGGGTGTGCTCCCCATCCTGCGTGTGCTCCCCATCCTGGGTGTGCTCCCCTTCTGGGGTGTGCTCCCCGTCCTATGTGTGCTCCCCCTCCTGCGTGTGCTCCCCATCCTGGGTGTGCTCCCCTTCGGGGGTGTGCTCCCCGTCCTAGGTGAGCTCCCCATCCTGCGTGTGCTCCCCAACCTGGGTGTGCACCCCATCCTGCGTGTGCACCCCAACCTGGGTGTGCTCCCCATCATGCGTGTGCTCCCCATCCTCGGTGTGCACCCCATCCTGGGTGTGCTTCCCATCCTGCGTGTGCTCCCCATCATGGGTGTGCTCCCCATCCTGGGTGTGTTCCCCATCATGGGTGTGCTCCCCATCCTG
>CAUYTI010065811.1:0-16513 GCA_963575145.1 Galago senegalensis
ACAGGCGCCCGCCACAACGCCCGGCTATTTTTTGGTTGCAGCCGTCATTGTTGTTTGGCGGGTCCAGGCTGGGGATTTGAACCCGCCACCTTAGGTGTATGTGGCTGGCGCCTTAGCCGGTTGAGCTATAGGCGCCGAGCCTCAGAGATTAAAAATTAAAAAAAAAAAAAAAAAAGATAAGCTCAGCCAAGAGCTGAACCAGAGCTGTGATCCAGATTAGCCCCAGAACTGGCGCACAACACAATTAGTTTCCAAGGTAGAAAAATAACAGGAAAGTGTTTGCCTCACTTTAGACAAATAAGTTAGAGGCTCGGTGGCACTTCTGTTTCTCTCTTTGGAACAACTTCAAACAGGGAGTCAGCAAAAATGACAGCCAGATGGCTAACTAAACTTGAATCTAAATCCTGCTTCGGGTTGCCTGAATTCCAACTGCTATGCCATACTGATCCTTCTCCAAGTCTTTGTAGCTCCCCAAGGGTCAAGGGAGCCCCCTGAGGCTAGAGCCCCTCTCTCTCACCTTCTCTTCTCTGACCTTTCTCCTCTGGAGCCCAGTTAGGTTCCTGGCCACGAAGAGGCAACTTTAAGCCCAAAGACTGAAAAAAATGTTTTAATAAATACAAAAATCTCCAATAATGACTCTACTCAGCTCAGGGGCAGCAGGAGTGGAGTGGGGGGACCTTTGGTGCTGAGTGAGGATAAATTAAAAATCCCAACAAGCCAGTGACATTATGTACACAAGGAAAAGGGTTGAACCTCCAGGGCAGAGGCTGAGGGTGACAGGAAGGAGCTGGGGCGAATATGGCCTTGGCCTGGCACAGCTGCCTCTCCCCCTTGTGGAGTTGTGGTTCCCAGAGGTAGTGGGGGGGAGAAGAGGCAGGACAGAGGAGCAAAGGCACTGGGTTTCCCACAGGAGATTGCAAGATCCTCGGTGCCACCCTTCCCCCAGCTCAGGCCCCGTCCTCTTGGTCATGTGGCCCTCCGGCTGCTCTCTAGGAGCCTTCCACTTCTTTCTGCAGCTCTGGAACAGTCCTGGTCTCTGGGGCTGCTGGAGACAGATGGGAGTGAGTATTGGAAGAGGAGAGACAGAACAGAGTGGCATAGAGAGAGGACAGAGGGCACAGCAGAGACTCGTTGATCTGGTCCCAGAAAAGGTAGAATTTTCTTAGCAGGTCAGTGTATACCAGCTAAGTAACCTTCATCTGGTTGCTTAATTCCTCTGAGCTTCTGAAATCTAATTTCAGAAATTATGGTATATGGTGAAAAAATGGTAATATCAACTCCACTAGGTTGATGTGAGGGTAGATCAGAACAGTACCCGTGGGCAGCACCTGTGGCTCAAAGAAGTAAGGCGCTGGCCCCATATGCCAGAGGTGGCAGGTTCAAACCCAGCCCCAGCCAAAAACTGCAAAAAAAAAGAACAGTACCTGTGAGGCCAAGTGCAGTAGCTCACTCATGTCTGTAATCCTAACACTCTGGGAGGCCAACGCAGGTGGATTGCTTGAGCTCAGGCATTCCAGACCAGCCTGAGCAAGAGGGAGACTCCGTCTCTCCAACAAATAGAAAAACTAGCCAGACATTTTGGTGGGCACCTATAGTCCTAGCTACTTGAGAGGCTGAGGCAAAAGGATTACACCTGAACCCAGGAGTTTGAGTTTGCTGTGAGTTATGATGCCACAACACTCTAGCCTGGGCAACAAACAGTGAGACTCTGTCTCAAAAAAAAAAAAAAAGAAAGAAAGAAAAGAAAAGGAAAGGAAAGAATAGAAAATAAAAGCAGTGGCTCGGCACCTGTGGCTCAAGCGGCTAAGGCGCCAGCCACATACACCTAAGGTGGTGGGTTCGAATCCCGAGCCCGGGCCCGCCAAACAACAATGATGGCTGCAACCAAAAAATGGCCAGGCGTTGTGGCGGGTGCCTATAGTCCCAGCTACTTGGAAGGCTGAGGCAGGAGACTTGCTTGAGCCCAGGAGTTGGAGGTTGCTGTGAGCATGATGCCATGGCACTCTACCCAGGGGGATAGCTTGAGGCTCCATCTCAAAAAAAAAAAAAAAAAAGAAAAGAAAAGCAGTGCCTATAGCTCAGTGAGTAGGGTGCCGGCCCCATATACCAAGGGTGTGGGTTTGAACCCGGTCCCAGTCAATCTACAACAAAAAACAGCCGAACATTGTGGCAGGCGCTTGTAGTCCCAGCTACAGGGAGGCTGAGGCAAGAGAATCTCCTAAGCCCAGGAGTTGGAGGTTGCTGTGAGCTGTTACAGCACCACACTCTACTGAGGGCAACAAAGTGAGACTCTGTCAAGGAAAGGAAAAGGGAAAGGGGAAAGGAAAAGGAAAGGAAAGGAAAGAAAGGCACCCTTGAGACAGATAGCACATTCCTGGCCCCTGAAAGGCGCTCCCTTCCCTCCCTCGGCCTGGTCAGCCGTCAGACATTGCTGCTGCCCTGCTCCCTGACTCACGCCGCCGCCGGGCTGTGCAGTGGGAGCAGCATCGACTGTCCTTCCCTTGGCCACAGGATACTGGAAGTGAACAGTCATCCCGCTCACAGTGAGGCACCCCTGCCTGGCACAGGACAGAATAGATACAGAGGATCCCCCACAGGAACTGGGCACATTGGCCTTCAGCCTTTTCAGAGAAGCCCATCCCTGGAGTCTGCCTTCCCTGAGAAGGTCTCCCTACTCCAGACCAGCCTCCCAATGCCCACCTCACACAAGCCCCTGATCCTCACTTACCCCACATCTGCAGGTAATACAACTCATCTCCCCAAAGGGGGGCACTGATGGGTGCCAGCTCTGGCTATCTGGGAACCACTGTCCTGCAAAACGGCAGCCCCGGGGCCCATCGGCCTGCATGGGGTCCCCCATCTGGGGATGGGCCCCTGACCCCACTGTGGGAGCAAAGGAGGAAGGGGTTAGTCAGTCCAGGAAAGCTAATCAGGTTTTATTTCTCTTTTTATCCCCAGCACCTAGCACTTTCTGACATTTAATAGGTGATAAATTTGGATGGACAGATGGATATGTAGATGGGTGGGTCTCTCGGGGGATGGGTAGGTGGGTGGATGGATAGAAAGGTGGGTAAATGGGTGGGCAGGTGGGTGGATGGATGGATATGTGGATAGGTGAGTAGATAAGTGGATGGATAGATGGATGGATGGATGGGTGAATGGGTGGGTAGATGGTGGATGGGTGGGTGAATGAGTAGATGGGTGAGTGGGTAGACGGATGGGTAGATGGCTGGGTGAGTAGATGGATGAATGGGTGGGTAGATAGGTGGGTGGGTAGATGAATGGATATGTGGATGGGTGGATGGGTAGGTGAATGTGACGGGAGTTGGAACCCACCACACCAAACCAGTACATCATATTCTTTCCACTGCATTAGAGCCCTGGCTCTAGATCAGGCACAAAGCAGTGCACAGGAAATGCTGAGTTGGCCGAGTTCCTTCCCCTCACCCTCACCATGCATCCCCTCATGGGACGAGACCTGCCCAAGCCCAAAGGTGAGGCCTCAGTGACTGCATGCCCCTCACCTGGACACTGTTTGCAGCAATCTGTGGGGTTGGCACGGACAGGCTGGGCACAGGCCAGCCGAGGACAATGCACCTTCTCACAGTGCACCTCTCCAGTGCCCCCCTGTAAGGATCCATTGAGTGAAGGGGGTCAGGAAGGAGGGGGGGCACATAAGCCTCCTGCTTCTGTCATCCCCTTTTCCTTACTTCAAATGTAATATATCAGTGACCTTTTACCCAGAGGCCTAGGTTTGCTTTATACACCTGAACTCAAATCCTCATTGTAACCCTGCAAGGTAGGTCCTATCATATCTGTTTATAAGAAAGGAGAGTAAGGCTCAGAAAGTTACAGAAAGTGCCTAATGTCATGGAAAGCAGGTCAGGGGCATAGTCAGAATTCACACCCAGATCAGCCCTTTCCCTTTTCCTAATGGAAGCTGACTCTCAAAGCCCAGGGGCTTTTCTCATATTGTTCTGATCCTTGAGTCCTCATCAAGGATGGGCTTTCCTCACCTGGCAGATCCCTCCCTATCTGGGCAGACCTGGCTGAGTCATAACCCAGAGAAGATTGGGTGTATATACCTTGCAGGTGCAGACAGCACACTTAATTAAGCCAAAGGGGGGCACAACAGGGTGCCACCTGGTACCCGCTGCTCGCCAGCTCCGATCACCATCAAAATAGCAGCCTGGTAGGGGGACAGTACCCAGTGGCCATTACTACTGAGCTCATCAGCTGGGCCCACAGCCTAGGCTTAAGCCTCAGACCAAACCCACACTAGCCTAACTGCAGGCCAGTCACACTGATGAGAGCTATTAGGTATAACTTGGAACTATGCCCATCAGCCCACCCCATCTCTACTCTTCCCCCTCCAGTTGCCCTCCTGATCCAACCCAGTGGCTCTTCTGGATCTTTCCACCCCTGTGTACACACTTCCAGCTCACCCTCTCCCAAGTCCCGGCTCCTGGGCAGCCCTGGAAGGTCTCTGACATCTTGTTTCTCTGTGAAGCCAAAGAAATGGTGAAGGCACAAGGTGATTCCTCCTTCCCTCCCGGGAGGACCCGCCCCAGCCAGACCCCTGCCTCTCCTCCCCTCACCTGCAGAGAACTCACCCGGACACGCAGGGCAGCACTGGTCAGGAGCCTGCACAGGGTGCGGGCAGCTGGGTGGGGGACACACCACAGGGTCACAAATGACTGTTCGTCTCTGCAGAGAAGTGTGGGGGTGCTCACTGGGTGCCAGAGCATGGTCCCTCAAACCCCGGGACCCGTGCACCCTTCCTGGGCCTCCCACCTGACAGGTGCAAAGCGAGCAGAGAGGGTCATAGTTGGGGGCCCAGCGAGCACCGTGGGGGCGCTGCTGCCCCTCGAAGAAGCACGTGTTGGGGTCTCGGGGCCGCCCAGGACCGGAGGGTTTGGCGAGCGCTGGAACCTCCGGGGCCGGCACCGAGGGCAGCGCGGGCAATCCGGCGGCAGCTGCATCCAGAGTCCCAGGTGCCCCGATGTCTTCTGGCCTGGCCGCGGCTAGGCGCAGACCACCCACCTCGCATTTGTTGGTGATGTGCACCTGAGAGAACCGCCGTTTGAGGCGGCGCAGGGGCTGCTCCTCGCGTCTCCCACAGCTGCCGCCAGCCAGTCAGCAGGACACACCCCCAGCCCCTGCGTGCTGCGGTGGCCCAGGAGGATGCCTTAAGCTGCCGCCATCATCTCAGCCACCAGGGACCGGATGGGTGGGCTGCCAGCCTCCTGATGGACCTTGCCTGGTTTTATCCTCCCCACCAGCCAGAGAGTGTGATATCACCACTCCCAAAGGTGCAGAGAGAACAAGTGACTAGTGCAAGGGCAGAGCCCAGCTCTGCACCATCCCTACTACCAACGCTGCCCACCTACCTGCCCACGGAGCTCCCCTCTGGGTCTACCCTTAGTGGTAATCAGCAGGGAGGCCATGCCCTCTGCCAGGTGCCTCAGCAGCTCAGGCTCCAGGTCCTTCACCACACCCTGGGCCTGAGAGTGGACAGGAAAATGGACAGGAACAAGGCACAGGAAGGCTGAACCTACTGTCCCAAATTTACAGATCAAGAAACTGAGAGCCAGGAAGGTTAAAAAGGTCTCTAGGGCAGCAAAGTCTATTAGTAATGGTGTGGAGCTTAGAAGCCAAGTCTCTCTGACTCCAAGTCCATGGCAACCTATCCCACTTATGGGGGCTTGCTTGGTTAATCCCACCTACCCCTCTAGAGGTCCAGGATGTTACATACTATCCAAGAGATCCCACCAGAGAAGGACATAGAAAGGAGAGTAAATAATAAAAAGCAAAATCAGATCTGTCCCCAGGTCTGCCTGACCCCCAAGGTGATGCCAGCTCTGCAATACAAGGCTGCCTGCTCTGCTTCTCCAACCCACAGGCCCACACAGCACTTAAGCTAAAAAGCTGCCTCCTACCATCATGCCCTTACCTCTGGGCCATAGAATCCCTTCAGCAGGCGCCGGGGCCCTGGAATCCCAGGAGGCCCAAGGAGGTGGGCAGTCACGGTTCCCTGTTCTGAGCCACCAAGCCCAGCCAGCAGCACTTCATAGTGCAGGTGACAGTGGGTATCCAGGGACAGCCAGGCATGACCTGCTGCCTGGCTCTTCACAGGGGGCAGCACCAAAGCTCCTGCCAGGGGCACAGGTAGTGCTGGGTCCAGACAGAGAGGTAACAGATGAGAAGGTGGCGTACAGCAGCCCCCAATACCACATTTCCCATCTCCCTCAACATAGTTTCCACGAGCAGGAAGATACTGTCCATAGGTCCAGGGCCCAGGGAGCAGAAAGTTTTGGGCTCCTGTACCATGGCAATAGGGAGAGTCTGCTGGCAGGGCCACCCTCAATCCCCACCTTCTCCAGATCCCAACCCAGAGCTCGGGTACAGAGAAAGACACACCAGGCCCTAGTCCTCTAGCACCATCCCCCTCATACTCAAGTCACAAGTTAGAAGACACCACAGGGCAGCTAGACCACTGGGGTACTCACTGTCATGGCAGGCACTGTGCCCACTATAGGGCAGGGCAGTCACGTGTCCCCGCAGCTCTCCATCTGGGAAGTCCTTGGTGCCCACGTTCAGGAACAGCTCGTTCTGCAGCAGCATATGAGCACCCCGGGCACCCAGTCCACGGCAGACACCCATGGCCTGGGGGCAGGGAAAGATGAGCCCTCCTCAGCCTTCACATAAGCCCAAGATGCTGAAGCCTTTGCACGTTTTGTGCCCCCATGGCACCAGAACACACTTGTACATGCCAGGAATGCTGGATAAGAACCTTGCAAGCGGGCAGCACCTGTGGCTCATGGGTAGGGCACCGGCCCCATATACTCGAGGGGGCAAGTTCGAACCCAGCCCCAGCCAAACCGCAACAAAATATAGCTGGGTGTTGTGGTGGGCACCTGTAGTCCCAGCTACTCCAGAGGCTGAGGCAAGAGTATCACCTAAGCCCAGGAGTTGGAGGTTGTTGTGAGCTGTGACACTACAGCACTCTACTGAGGGCGATAAAGTGAGACTCTGTCTCAAAAGAAAAATAAAAGAACCCTGCAAGCCCATTTTTTTGTTTTTTTGGCCAACGCTAGGTTTGAACCCACCACTCTGGCATATGGGGCCGGTACCACCCCCATGCAAGCCCAGTTTCAACTCCCTCCTCTGCCATTTCCCAACTATGTAACAACCTTGAAAAGTTAATTAACCTCTGAGATTTTATTCCTCATCTACAAAATGGGTACTGTGAAGGTCAAACACTACATAAGTAAGTAAGGCAACCAATTCAGTACCTGACACAAAGAAAGGCATAAGTACCAACCATTGCCATCACATTTATGATTACAGGGTCTATTGCCCTGTCCTCCCCTACTCCTTCCATTAGACAGTGAGCTTGCTGAGGACAGGGGTCACATCTGACTTTTTTTTTTTTTTGAGACAGAGACAGAGTCTCACTATGTCACCCTGGGTAAAGTGCTGTGGCGTCACAGCTCACAGCAACCTCAAACTCTTGGGCTTAAGCAATTCTCTTGCATTAGCCTCCCAAGTAGCTAAGACTACAGGCGCCTGCCACAATACCCAGCTATATTTTGTTGCAGTTGTCATTGTTGTTTAGCTGGCCCGAGCTGGGTTTGAATCTGCCACCCTCGGTGTATGTGGCTGGCACCGTAACCACTGTACTACAGGCGCCAAGCCACACATCTAATTTTCTTTGTACGCCAGTCCAAGCCTAGGGCTCCCTAAAATGTATCAAATGAACCAGTAAATCAAAGAGAGAGTCCTGAAGGAATAAATTATATCGAACCTCCCCACTCAGTATCAAGTCAACTTGGTTCCTATAGCCCATGCATTGACAGCCCTGACACACAGGCTGGGTGGCCCAGCTCTGCCTGGACCCCTTACCATGTGTCCTCCTAGCTGGAGTCCAGTCATGTGACACAGGACAGTGCGCTGATTTCTCCGCTGAGGCTTAGTCTCCAGTGTTATGGCCACCACCTCACTGCCTGTACCTACCACTTGCACCTGATGGGCAGGGTTGGGGGAGGCAAAGTGGAGAGGCAGTGAATACCTGCAGCCTGCCCTTCTGCCCTGCCCACTTTCTGTAGCCCCTGACTCTTACCTGATAGATCAGGGAGCCATTTCCTAGCAGCGTGAGGCTGGCTGAGCCAGCAGCACCAGTCTGGACTGGGATCAGGGCATCAGCCCCACAAAGGACACTTTGCAGGACTACAGAGGGACAAGACAGGTGATGGCAGGTTTGCCCCACAGCCACTCAGACCCCTAGGCCCCAGGATCTCTCCCCACCCACCCTAGTTCCTTCCCTGGCACTTGTAAGTGCCTCTCCCCTGTGTGTACCAGGCCACTAGGCCCCACCCTGCCTCACCATCACAGCTCTGCCTGGCAGCAATGTGTCCGCTGATACGCAGTCCTGGCCCACCTGTCTTCTCCAGGGCCATTTGCAGCTCCCCCAGCACCAGCCAGTCCATCTCCTGGACTGTCAGGTTGGGTAGCACCTCAGCAAAGCCTGGCTCCTGGAGACAGAGAAGGGTGTGGTAGGCAACAACAAGAGGACAGAGTAGGTGGCAGTGAGAGCCAGACCCCCACTCACCTGGACTGAGGCATTGGCCTGAAGTTCTCGCATCACCTGCCCCTGGTGCAGAATCTGGAGCCTCAAGGGAACTTGGGCTGGCCCTGCAAGGCCACACATGTGAAAATCTCTGAGATAGGAACTCCTTCCAGCCTCTCACTTGCTTTTCCCACATCCCACTTACCCCCACTCCTGGGCTCTAGCAACCCCCGGAAGAGTAACAAAAAATGCAAGGAGTCCTCTGTGTCACTGAGAGTAAGTAGGGTAATGCCCCCTACACCCTGCTGTGTGGAGCTGTCCAGAGTCAGGATGGCACTGAAGGTCTCTAGGATAGGAAGGACCAGGAGAGCCCATCAGAAAATCCCCTCCTCAGTCCACCTTATAACTGAGGACAGAGAATACTTAGAACTTCACATACAGGGACTATTTGCTCCTCTTACCTGCAGCCAGGGCCCGGTGCCGAATGAGAGGCCCCCACACCTCCCCTAAAGGTTGAGTGGATGTCATGAGCGCCACATGCATCTGTTCTGCCCTAAGGAGTCTCAAAGACAACCGAGGCACTGCCCGCCACACCCCACAGACCTGGAGCAGAGAGATAAGAAGGCCCTACACTCAGAGAGTATGTAGCATAGGCCAGCTAAGAGGCAAAGGCCTGGTGAAAAAGCAATATGGAAAGGAGCTCCCCTTAAAGAGGGACCCTGGAGACAGATGTTTGGGTTCAGATCCTGACTCCACCACTTACTAGCTGTATGACCTTGAACAAATCACATTCTGCTACTGTGCCTCAGTTCCCTCGTCTGTAAAATGGGTATCATGTCAGTGCCTTCCTCCCATTGGGCTGTTGTGAGGTCCAAAGGAGGCAATGTAGGGCATGCTCTCAGCACAGTGCCCAGACTGGATAAGCACTCAGAAATGGCATCATCTCACCAGACCATCTCGAGAGGGGGCTGCAGGGTGTTCAAACAGGACACCGCCATTGGAGTCTGAGAAGCGAACCCTGGTGGGACGGTCTAGCCTGGGAATAACAGCACAGATGATGACATGGGAATCTGAGTCTGAGCCAGAAGTAGCCCCAGCTCTCCCAGTTTTCCTCCCTGCCCTCAGCTGACCCCCTCCCGCCTTCTTCCCAGCTCTCACTGCCGATAGGAGATGGAGAAGCGTAGGCTAGAGCGCAGCAGTGAGACTCTAGCCCGTGCCACCGCCTGCGACCTCGGCCCTGTCAGCAGCGCCACGAAGTCTGCGAGGGGAGGAAGATGGCCCATGCACTGTCAACTGGATGGCCGCACGGCCTCAACCACGACCCCACCTCCAGTACCCCTCCTCCCCCACCTACCCGTGTGGCCGTCACCGCGCGCCCGCTCCTCAGCGCCCGGGTCTCCTCGGTCGCTGTAACTGCGGTGCTCCGGATCCCGCGGATACTCGAAGGACAGGCCAGTTGGCTGCCGCTCCGGATTGCTGCGCTCTGCGCGAGGGTAGAGAGCACAGGTTTTAGTTGGTCACCCCATTCAAGTGGCCCATAACCTAGTATCGCTGCTGCCTTCCTTCCCGCGAAGCGGGTCTTACCCTGGGGACAGATCTGGCAGCAGTGTCCCGGTAGCTGGCGGGGCTGCCCGCAAGCCAGGGTTGGGCACTCGGGTTTGATGTTTTTGCAGCTGACTCTGCCAGGGCCCCTTGCACGGCGACCCCACTGAAGCTGCTTGTAGAAAAGACAGAAACCAAATGCGTATTAGATACCTCAGGGCGATGGGGGAGAGTCCAGGGAACAGGACGAAGTGGTCCCGCGGAGTGAGAAAGCTCTGCCACTAGACAAATTACCTAACCTGTCAGAATTTTAAGGTCCCTATCTGCAACATGGAATAATAATAGTATCTTTCTAGCAGGGTTGTAATGAGAGTTAAGAGACAAACGAAATGAGGTTGGCACAGAATCTTAAAGTGGGCGATCAATAATAGCACCTAAGACTTGAAGAGGACAATCCTCCCCCTTCCTCCACCACAAAAATATCCTAAATATCTGCGACTAGCCTCTTTCTCCTCAGCAGCTCCAAGTCCGCTCCGAGTCCACTCCAATGTCCCAGGACACCAGCGCTCCCCCACCCGCAAGGTCCTGGGCTGCGGGGTCTACTCACCGCCTCGCAGGCACACAGCACGCAGCGCATCACCCCAAAGGGCTCCCCCAGGTCCGGGTGCCACGTCTCGTCCAAGGCATAGACCTTCCCGCCGAAGGAACAGCCTGCGGGGACGGGCTTGGATGGCGGCCGCTGCCCCGCTCGTGCCGTGCGCCCGCCCCGGGCGCTGCCCGCGGGCCCTGGTCCCCGGGCACCACACACCTCGCGGTCCCTGCCCATCTCCAGGCTGCCCGCTGCGCCGAGCCACCTGCGCCCGGCGCCCCCTCCGGGCCGGCGCGGACTTGCCCCAAACCCGGCTCCCTGCTCGCGCTTCCCCCCGGGCGCCCACCTACCTGCCGCTCCACGAACCGGCAGCGGCTCCTTCTCGGAACGGATGGGCAGCGCGGGGGGCTCCGAGCCGGCGCCGCGGGCCGGCCGGGAGCCGAGCAGCAGCAGCCCGAGGAGCAGCAGCGGGGCCAGCGGGGCCGGCGGGGCCGGCAGGCTCGGCATGACGCGAACGGGACAGCTGGGGAGGCGGGAGGGAGGAGGGAGAGGAGGGCGGAGGGCGGAGGGCCGGGCCGGGGGCGGTGCGGCGGGAGGGGGCCGGGGCCAGGGCCAGGGCCCGGGCAGTGCCGCGAGGGGCCAGTCGAGTGTCCGCGGAGTCGGCGCCGGGCGGGGCGGGGCGGGAGGAGCGGCCGGGAAGAGCGCGGCCGGGCGGGCGCTGACCCGGGCCGTACGCCTCTCTAGTGCCCCGGGCGCCGGCTCCGGCTCGTTTTATGCCCCGCGCCCGACGCCCCGGCCGGGGGCCTCCTCCTAGGCAAACGGGGCGGCAGCGGCAGCTCAGCGAGGGGCCGGGCTGAGCCCCGGGGTGGGGGGTCCGGCCCAGCGGCAGCGGCCCGGATCGCGAGTGGGGGAGGGGAGGGAGGGGCTGGGACCGGGCAGGGGAGGAGGGAGGGACTGGAGGGGAAGGGGGAGCGAGAGGGTAGGAGGAGGGGAGGGACCAGGGGGCACGAAGAGGGGGAGGAGAGGCAGGCCTGGAGCCCCCCGCTGCCAGTGGCCCCGGGGCAGCTGGACCAGGAGGTGCGTGTCCCACCCAGCACAGGAGCCTCAGGCCAGGGAGGGGCAGAGGCTGGACCTGAGGCCTGGACTAGTCAGTGGGTGAGGACCCAGTTCCTGCCAAAAGGATGAGGACTTGTCCTTAAAGACGACAACGTGCAGGAAAGGCCCATCATCTGATCTTCCTCTGACTCTGGGCCCATGGCACCCGGCAAGCCCCACAACACCCTCTCTCTGCCTACCTTGTATCTTTATCTTCTCTCTGAGATCTCCTCTCATTCTTGTGTCACCCAGGACAAGGAGCTAGCTTGGCACTGTTCCCCTTTCTGTCCAGGGACAGTGTCTCCCTCTGTTTTGTAACCTGTCTTCAGGCCCACTCAACCAGGACCCTCTTGCTTTCTTGCCCTCTTCTCACACCCAGGGGACCCTCTGCCTCTCCAACCCACCTCTTTTGTCTTGGTTTCCTGGTCATGATTGCTTCCCTGTCCCCTCCTACCCCCATGCACCAGCATCCTTCCAGCTATTCCAACACCCTCCTTCCTAATCTTGGGAGGCATCTCCTCTGGCTGAACTGGAGAATTCCGGGATCTAGGCCATACTCCTCAGCAGACATCCCCATCCTTGGGAGGAGGAACAGGAGAGAGCCTAAAGAAGAAGAGGGGGAGGGAGAAGGGAGGTCAGGCCAGGAGGCCCCTGAGGACAGAGACTCTGGGGAGACTGAGATTGAGGGGAAAGCAAAGGAACTAGATCCAGGGCCAAAAAAAGAGGGGGGGTGAGTGGGAGAGATATTTGCGGAGGAGGTCCAGCAGCTGTCTTTCCTAAGACAGGGACACATGGGCCTGGTTATTCCTCTTGTCACATGTGGAATGGTCAGAGATGGAAAGAGATGAAGATAGAGCAAGCAAAGGAGGGCCTGGGCACAGAGATAAGTGTGCTTAGCTGTCCAAGCAGAAGAGTGCCTGGACCCAGGCTTAACCAAGTGCCCACAAGTACATACACACATGCATGCGCCCCTATACCTTACAGTCCTCTCAAACCATCCAAACCCTTTCCCCATAACATTGACCCTTGACAAGATCATTCTCTAATACAGGCAATACCCAGATTCCCACTTGGAAAGGGAGAATGACAAGACAGGACTCTTTATGGGATTATGGGAGGGAAAAGCAGGAAAGCAAGAGTCTTATTGGATTTTGGCAGCAGGTGTAGTAGCCAAGAAAAAGAAATTTAGATAGCCAGAGACTGAAAACTCCACCAATCTAAAACAAGAACTCTGTTCCTCTTCTCCAGGGACAAAAATGTCCTGCCAGTTTCCTCCTGGGAAAAGCCTCTGCTCCTCTCCCATCTCTTCTCCCCTGCCAAGTTCCACATTTCCCATCTCCTTGGAAAAGTCCCCCTATCCAAATCTTCTCTGTGGTGTGTGTGGGTGGAGGAGTGGACCATGGTCCAGGCAGGGGCTCCAGGGAAGAAAAGGCGTCACTTCCGGGGCCTTCACCAGTGTCTGGTGGCTCCCTGCTCTGATTGGGCAGAAGTGGCCTGGGCAGGCGTGTGACCCCACTGCCCTGGAGGGGCTATGCCCCAACGCCACATGTCTTCCTACCCATTTGCCCCCCAGAGTGCTGCCTGCTGTGCACTTGGGTCCGTGAGGCCTTCTCTACCCGGTGAGTGGCAAGCAGGGTTTGGGGTTAAGCAAGGGTAGGAAGGATAGGAAAGGACTGGGCTCTCACCTGGGGGAGGGGCAGGCAAAATGGACCTACAGGCACTGACCTTTGTCAGAAGAGTGCAGCCTTCCCAGAATGGGAGGAGCAGGGTACAGCAGGGGTAGGGGGTGGGGTACTGGTTTCTGAGGGACTGATCACTTATTTGGTAGAATACAGAACAGTCCTGGCTAGCCTGAGGGAAAGGGGACAGGAGCCCAGGGAGAAAGTAAGAGAGAAGGTGCATTTAGGGAATGGGGAATACAGCACCAAGGCAGACAGAGGCCTGGTCCCCATTCATAGCTGGACATCCCTTGTTAGCTTAAGGTTCTGAATCCTAGGGTGGGAAGCTGGGGCAGGCAAGCCAGGGCACTAGGAGAGGGTAATAGGAGGAGGACTCATGCATGTTGACAGACCTACAGGAAATCCCAATATTGAATCAGGTGCAGACCTCTTTGCACAACTTGTGAAAGGAGGAGGAAGCCATGTGGGGGGTCCTGTGAAGGACCGGAAGGGGTCTGCAGAGGGGGCAGGGAGCAGGGAGCAGGTGCGGCTACAAGACAGATATGTTGGTGGGTGGCTAAGGCAAGGTAAGCTGTGTAAGGTGGGCATCACCTGGTTCAGCAGGTGCCCATTCCTGGGCAACTTGCCTCAGGAAGGAAGTCCTGGGTCAGTTAGCCTATCTTTTTGCCTCTAAAAATGGGGTATTTCAGAACTTAGAATATAAAGAAAAATTCCAGAAGGCTTTATATATGCATGGGAATAAATAGGGAAAGGATGAGAGGTTCATTTCTCCATCTCCACACTGTCTTCTAATGTCTGACCTCTAGAAGTTCCAGTTAGTTACATCTCTGCCCAACCCCCCTCTTCAACCCGCCACCCACCACTGAAGTTGCCCCTCAACACATTGTACATGTTTGCTAGTTCCTTGTCCTGGCCGTATAGTCCATTTTCCACTCTCTTCCCCAAGATTAAGGTACAATACTTTCTTTCTGTACCCTGGGGGTCCTCAAACTTTTTAAACAGGGGGCCAGTTCACTGTCCCTCTGACTGTTGAAGGGCTGGACTGCAGGCCCCAGGACAGTCAGCTGCTAAGCAGGACAGGCAGCGGTGGCAAAAACACCTGGCAGGCCGTAGGATAAATGTCCTAGGTGGGCTTGCATGTGGCCCATGGGCCATAGTTTGAGGATGCCTGCTTTACCCTGTCCCAGATTTTCTGACCTAACAACAAAGGTTGCTCAGAATTTGAGGCCAATTAAGATATCTATGTATAGGCTCGGCACCTATAGCTCAACCGGCTAAGGCGCCAGCCACATACACCTAAGGTGGCGGGTTCGAATCCCCAGCCCGGACCCGCCAAACAACAATGACGGCTGCAACCAAAAAAATAGCCGGGTATTGTGGGGGGCGCCTGTAGTCCCAGCTACTTGGGAGGTGGAGGCAAGAGACTCGCTTGAGCCCAGGAGTTGGAGGTTGCTGTGAGCTGTAATGCCATGGCACTCTACCCAGGGGGACAGCTTGAGGCTCTGTCTCATAAAAAAAAAGATATCTATGTATAGTCTGGGCATGGTGGTTCACACTAGTAATCCCCGCACTCTGAGAAGCTGAGGCAAGAGGATCACCTGAGCTCAGGAGTTCAAGAACAGCTTGAACAAGAACAAGACCCCATCTCTGCCAAAAATAGAAAAACTAGCGGGGCATGATGGTACACAACTGTAGTCCCAGCTACTTGGGAGGCTGATGAAGAGGATCACTCAAGCTCAAGAGTTTGAGGTTGCTGTGAGCTATGATGCCACAGCACTGTACCCAGGGTGACTGAGTGAGACTCTATCTAAAAAAAAAAAAAAAAGTCTGTGTATACATATCATGTCTTGCTACTTACTCTCAGCAGGGATCAGAGGGCACAAACCTGTGTCAGATTCACTGAGGAGCCCTGACAAAAAGGAAGTGCCACCTACTGCAATCACAAGAAGATGTGGGAGCAGTCAGAGCTTTAGCAATTCTAGGCTGGTCAGCATCTCAAGCTGTGCCAGCATCTATTCCTCCTGCCAGGCAGTCTTTTCTGATTAAACCATCACTATTCCTGTCACTTTCAGGATAGATTCCAGACCCTCTTCCTCAGCCCACTTTTGCCACACCCTACTCTGCCCAGAAGTGCAAGAGTCCAAGCCGCCTCCATGGCCTCAGGAAGGATTCAGGGGAGAGGCCCCATCCAGGGAGCCACTCTAGACAGACACCCTGGCCAGAATGAAGCTGACTGGTAAGAACACACTTGAGGAGCTAGATCCAAAGCAAAACATGGTAGAGGGGGAAGGAGAAGGAAGTCATATTATGGTAGGGGAGCAGGGGGAACCCAATCTCCCAAAAATAAGATGTCTACACAACAGATTCCCTGGATTTCAGGTCTGGGTCCTAACTGGGAATTCCTGGACCACCACCAGATAATGATTTTTTTCCTTATCCACCCCTTTCTACCTCACCTCTTCTCATCTAAGAATTGCTCCTTGTGGTCATGCTTCTCCTAACTGCAAGACTAACTCTGTCCAGCCCGGCTCCTCCTGCCTGTGACCCCCGACTCCTCAATAAACTGCTTCGCGACTCCCATGTCCTTCACAGCAGACTGGTGAGAATTCCAAGCACTATTCCCTCTATCCACTTAACTAGTAAGATGCCCCCACTTCCAGCATTTCCTTTCACTCCCTGACCCAATAACCCTTTGTTCAATATTGTAACCACCTACTGATCACCAGTCCCTCACAAGGATTATGATTTGAAATAGAACCCTCATTTAAAAGCTCTAGTCTGGGCTCGGCACCTATAGCTCAACCAGCTAAGGCGCCAGCCACGTACACCTAAGGTGGCGGGTTCAAATCCCCAGCCTGGACCCGCCAAACAACAATGACGGCTGCAACCAAAAAAATAGCCGGGCATTGTGGTGGGCGCCTGTGGTCCCAGCTACTTGGGAGGCGGAGGCAAGAGACTTGCTTGAGCCCAGGAGTTGGAGGTTGCTGTGAGCTGTAATGCCATGGCACTCTACCCAGGGGGACAGCTTGAGGCTCTGTC